>JBCAUA010270020.1:0-20002 GCA_038406235.1 Peronia verruculata | reverse complement strand
CGCGTTGTAGCAATTTTCTGTCCCGTGGGCGTCATTGAGTTGTTCAGTGTATTCTATTATTCTTGTGAAATCGAAATACATTTAACCTGAAGCGGCTCAGTGTGTATGGAAACATAGGCCGGTTCCGCCATTGTTTACAAAACGAATTCCTGCATCAAGTGACTAAACAAAGAGATTCTGAACGAGTCCATTAGGACAGACTGCACTGCAAATTAAGCTTGAGACACGTTTAATTATACTTTGTCATGTGTTGGTATTTGAAGATTTTGACATGATTCTATTCTTCAAAAAACTATGAAAACAAAGCAACAAAAATATGCAGAAAAATTAGATTTAAAAAATTTTTTTTAACATGTATGTATTAAGGTGGTGAAAGGTATCCTCGTATATGTCGGCATTTTTAATAGTGTGTTTAATACTTGCAGTATTTTTTGTCCTTGTGACGTAAAATTGGACATAAAAGTAACAATCAAATCCAAAACAGTGAAGTAACAGTTTATTATGCTGCACTAAGCAATAGTGTATTGACATGTAGCAGTGCTAACGGCCTTGGTTTGTGATAACCGGAGGAGAGGGAGGGGCTAAGCGTGCACGCTATGCACAAGCAGGGCAAACAACAGACAAAACTGCGACTGAGCGGTTAGACCACTGTGCTTGGGTAGATTTAATTCAAGCCAAGAAATCAGATTGCAAGTCGTTGCCCAGATGAAAACAGATAAAATCCAGTTTAGACCCAGTTGTTATGAAGTGGGTAATTCGAAAATTCAGTTAATTAAAACCCAGGTCGATGCCCACCACTGGTATTTTAAATACCAGCATCGAAATGCGCACGCCAGCCATACACGTTGAGTCGCACTATGAGCATTGGTTGACCTACATTTAAAAGACATCCCTCGAAAGCTGTGGGTTCTCTACTAGTATTTATGCTTAGTACTTAAAAACTCTCTCACGAAGAGGCCTTGATAAAGACAGACTTACCACAAAGTTGAAAGAGCAGCTTCTGACTCCGATCACTCAAACAGTGAGATTGTCGGTCCAGTCGTAATCCTCTGACAGCTAGTGAGAAAGCATCAGACAAATAATGTTAACACTGGCTTTTTATACTTTACCACGACCTCCGCAAACAGCACAATTGGCCTTAATCAGGCTATTAGATTGCCGACATCATGCCGCGAGGGGAAAAAAAAAATAAATAAATGCCAGCAATTTAGCTCTTCGGGGAGTGAAGTGAAAGTGATCTCTCCCAGCATGTTTTACCCTCATCACGTGAAAGTCAGTTGACCTTCCAGTTTTTGGCGTGACCCACAATCAAACCCACTCACGCTCAAACCCGCTCACGTGCTGAAGCCAGTGGATAACAGAGAGGAGCGTAAATGAAAGACCAGCGCAGGATACGCTGTTGGGACCGGGAATACAGAGATTGGGGTTATGATGCAGCATTATACCTCTCAACCTTTAACACTTTGCAGTTCAGCGGGTGATTATTATGAAGGTTATAATATTTCTTCTGAGCATTTATCTGTATGGGCGGTCGGTACACACTGTTTGGTGTAGACAGAGCGGACCAACCCGGGTTATAGACTTCTGTAAGTGACATCTAATTTTACCTGTAGTGCAGTGCTCGATATCAAATCTCTCTCTCTCTCTCGTGAGCCAAATATCAATGTGATGGGGAGGCGATAAGAACGACGGGAATGGAAGAAAGCGGGAAGGAAGACAGGATGGATGAACAATTCATGACTTTGACAAGGCAGGTCTCTCTACCTAAGATTGCTCTATCAAAAAATCCTTCTCCATGCCACTGCCCCCCCCCCACACACACACCACACATACACGCCGGCACACAAACTTTCCCCATTTTTTAAAAATTTCTACCTTGTTTGAAATCAAAGCCTTTCTCATTTTTTGACCGCTTACTACCCATACCACTGTTGAGAATTCATATGGCAGGAGCAGATCGAATATCAGTCCAGGCAACCAAAGTGTTAAATTAGCAGAGTCAAGACAACGCTATCTCACAAGGCAGTAACAAACAATATTTGGGTATATCTCTGTAATGGAGAAGGGGGCTTTCAATTGTGAGTTCCAGAAATCAAAATTGGGAAAAGTTCCCTGTGCCGGAGAATGGATCTTCAACTCTAATTCGAATCAAAAATCTAATTTGATTATAATTATAAACCTTTCTACAAGTTTAGTCTTACCCTGAGTCTCTGAATTATAATCCTAGCACTGATTCTACCAAAACCACTACCTCATCACGATTCATAGCTCTGAAATACCATTTAAATAGACAAGCTCAGGGAGTACTGGACTGTTCTCTCACAGCAAATATTCTGGGGGCTTTCTTTCAGTCTTTAATAATAATGTATGCTTTATAAAATCAAGAGGACTTTACAGTCACACACACACACACACACACACACACACACACACACACACACACACACACACACACACACACACACCTCCCCCCCAACACACACACACACACACACACAGAGAGAGAGAGAGTAAATGCGTCAATACAAACAGGTCAAGATCATAATACGTCTTCACATTATGGCATTCAATCATAATAAGAGATATAGGCCTACTCTCATAATAAGTACTTAATACAAGCCGAACACAAAATGAGATTTAGACATGACTGACAACCATCTTGGAGGAATAGCTGGGATTGTCACTCGGGCTGATTCTTGTTGAGTAAGTGTACTTTTGCATGACGTTTAGATGAGTCCTAGACCCCAGCACTGCGAATGTATGCAGGCAACGGATTCCAGCTTAATTTTCGGAGTAATTTTCATGAGCTTTCAGGGCCAAGTCTCTGGAAACTAATTCCTAGAGTTTATGTCAACTTTCAAAGAGCATTCTGTTGCTGGGAACTAATAGGCATCACGTTATTCTTGCGGTAATTGAGAGTAAGTGCGAAAAACATCACAGTTTTGGACTGTTTAACAACAATTCTCAGGCAATATGGGAGACAGATGTAACTGGGCGTCAACAAAAATTTTAATGCTAAGGGACCACATTTAGAGTGAAATTTCTATTAATGACTTGTCGTTGTTTTCATTTGGCAATTAACCCAGCAGGCAAACATGTGACTCCAGCTGTGGGTTATGATTGTTTAGTAAATAGGCGAACCCTTGTGTGTGTGTGGGGGGCGGGGGGGGGGGGGGAGGGGTGGTGGTGGCGGGGTCGAGCTCAGCTGTGACTAAATGAAAGTCAGTGGAATTCCTGCTGCTTCTCTTGCCCCTCCTTTGTCATTATGCTAGGGTCTATATATTTTGCAGTTTTCCTGTAATCACTTTGTTTGGTCTTTATGCGAGAGTCTATATTTATCTTCATCAGGGAGTCATATTATTACACCTCTTTATCTTCATAATCCTTCACAGATTGATTTAAGATTGGAATTTAATTTAAGGGTTGGAACTGGAGCAATTTAAACTTAGGATCCGGTACTCCTGCAATCAACAGATCGGCAACAGATGTTTCGAGTGAAGAGTGACACTTCGGAGCTTTCTTAATTGAACTGCTTCACGTGTAAACAAAGTGTTTCATTTTCGTTATCTCTGTATATCTATCTCGTCGGACTAGTGTGCTTTTCGTAGAGTTCAGCCCTTGGACAATACAGTTTAATGCATTCGAACACATTATGTGCATGCATATCTTTGTAACAGAGGGAGGGAAACAGACTTTTGTCACCGAGATTTCAACAGAAAATGCACAAAAGCTGCAGATCCGGAGTGCAGTTGTGGCTGACCTTTTCACCAATATTTCGATAGAAAACCAGTAACCTCCAGGGTTAAACTGTAGTTTCAATAGCGACAAAGTGTCACCATTATCATCATCTAGCTCATCATTATCATCAGTCTGTTCATTTTATTGTTGTCCCTGTTTGACATAATGTCCCTGTGTATTCGAGCCATTTCGCAATTCTCTTGGTAGTGTTTTGTTATAGTGTCATTGCAGATGCTCCC
Organism: Peronia verruculata; assembly: GCA_038406235.1. Classification (NCBI taxonomy): domain Eukaryota; kingdom Metazoa; phylum Mollusca; class Gastropoda; order Systellommatophora; family Onchidiidae; genus Peronia; species Peronia verruculata. The sequence goes on along the minus strand of JBCAUA010270020.1, from coordinate 16,025 downwards.
TCAAATCGCCCTGCATTCTGCGTTTCCTGCTGTAAGATTATTGTGTTAAATTATTCTAAAACTAAAGGCCACATTTGATTACACTTCCATTTGTCCACTTTTTCTTTAACCCATTTTCAATCGTAACAGCTTGGAAGAATCATTGCATGCTCTGTTTTCCACTATTTGTGAATTAATTGTCTGACACTGTACAGAGAAATACATGGAACACAATGCGTTTTGCGGCAGAATAATAACACTGTATGTGATTATTGTCCCAGGAGCCCATTTTAGAACTATGTAATGATATTTATATGTCAAAAGCCATGACTCTAACTAGGCCTACTGGTTACAGAAAACTTCACTTCAGCTTTACTTCAACCTTCCTATCCCTCGCAAAACAAGGTACGACAGTGTCATTATTCATGTCGGACTCTTTTAAGAGTTGAAAGAAGCCGATCTAGAAAGAGAAGAAGTCATTGCTATGAATTACTTACGGACCAAATGTGCTTTTTAGAATTACCACGAAGGTGATAAAATAGTATAATGGTTGTACTATCATAAACCACCGTTACTTTTACGGCACTCAACACCTACACACTAGATATTGTGTATGATAAATCGAACCTCCAATGGTTGTCACAATTTGTAGTTCTATTTTTTGCATTTCTTACATATAGAAAAAAAAATATATTAAAAGTCACCATTCACAAATCCTTCATTAAATTAGATTTTCGCTTCATTATAATTATCTTCTATGTCTTTTTGCACAACAACAGCAAGGACAACAGCAACAAACATACACATATTTACTCAAAACAAAATACAGCAAAGTAAAACAAAACATAACAAAACAGGAAGTGTAAACAACAGATAAAAATAAACAAAGCATATTATAATAAGCCAAACCTAGGTCATTAAAAAATGCTCGCTCAAACTCATTTGAGTCAAACAAAAGCAAAAGAGAACCACTATAGACCAGATAGACACATAATAGTTTTCCTTGTTGAAAATGAAATAACAGAGCTAATGACAAATAAGAGTAATGTTTACGGTAAGCAGAATCTGTTTCCTACGCCAAAGACATCATGTTATTGGGGACATCGGTGACAAACAGTCAATTGAGTAAGTGGGCATTCGGTCTCCCTTGAATAATAAATGCTCTCGTACCAGCTACCAATGGCTTTTAACTTGTCTGCATTGGTCGATTTCACCTCTAGGGAGCTCTAATTTCAGGTGTCCCGACATCGATTTTTGTCTGTGGTTAGCTTCATTTTATTGGTGTCTGTTCTTTTATAACATTATTGATGTGTGGCCTTTTATAATATCAGTGTTTTGAGTGACAAAACTACATGTCTCACATTACTACATAGTAATATAGATACATATCGTTACATGTATGCATAGGCTGGTCAGTCTTGTTTCTAACTCTAACACTGTCTTACTCCACTGTAACCCTCAGATCTTGTATGATAATATCAACCATCTGTGGCCATCTCTTTTTTCAGCTGTCTCTTTTTGTTGGAAGGCCATATTATCTAGAATAATAAATTTATCTCAAATTTCTATGGTATCCACAGCAGTTTTTATGCGACCATACCATCTACTAACGGTCAATGCCATCTGTAATGTAGATCCACGTTACCCTCGACCGACTAAGCGTCGCTCATGATAGTTAGTGCTAAAAAATAGTGGTTCTTTGGTAGCGATTCCAACGATTTTTTATTTATTTATTTATTATTATTATTATATTATTATTGATGGAACTCTGTGAACTGAGAAAAATTTTATTTATTATAATTAGTTTCTATTATTATGTAGGCTACATTCTCATATTCTTTTCCTTTTTTTTAAAAAATCATTTGGGACCTATTTTGTTTTTTCCCTTTGGTAAAGCTACAAGGAAATTGCACCAAAGTCCATTGTATAACAACATTGGAAGGAAATATATATGACAATGAAGTAAAGTGTGAATTTTTCTCGTTTCCTTGACTATAGCAAGTGTTTGTTTTGCTAAGTTGTCGATATCATGCTGTGACTGAAAGTTGTAGATGTCCATGCTCTTGTCTTCTGCATCTAACCCAGTAGTATTAATTTGATTGTTTCACAAACACTGTTTTATATTTTCTCCTATTTTCACCTATAATAATAATGTGACTCTCTCTCTCAGTTGTCAGTGTCGCTACGCCACTGTGAAAAGAGTCCGATTGAGGTCACAGCAATCTAAATAAATAACACATGGATGCATGGTGAGTAAATTATGATCAAACCATCTACATTGCCCTTTTATAGCGGTGCAATGAACTGTCAGCGAAATGCTGTTTCTATGAGGTTAATGACATAAGCTACGTAAATGACTATATTGATCCCTCTTGGAATGGAGTCATTGTCTCAATAAAGCTAATATTATACCCGGTTATGTGAGAACATTTGTGTCATAGTTTTTCTGGCTCGTTCAATGCTCTGGTTATGAATGATAAATTGAACTGGTGTCAGAGTTGACTGCTTTTCCTACACATTTTGCCTTTCTAAGTACAGAACACAAATAGGCAAAAAAGTTGGGGGAAAAAAAAGGATGTTCAATAAAAATCTCGTTAGGTATTATTTTGACTTCATTTATCCCAACACCAATTATTTCTATGCCTTTCTGAGAAACAACAACAAGAACAACAGCAACACATACACAACAACAAACGTACAAACAAAAATACAACAAAGCAAAAACAAAAGCAACCCCCCCCCCCCCCCACTAAAGATTTGATTGAATACAAACAAAAACAACTAAAAAGCCAAGCTCAGGTCATAAAATAGACTCGACCTGTTTTGAGTTACTCTTTCCATGAGATTTGCGTGCCGGCAAATAAAAATAATAATAATAATAAAAAGAGCAACTGAGTCTAAGAGAACGCCTTTTGACCAGTCATACATATAAGGGATTCCTTGTTGAAAATGAAACCACTTATCTGATAAACAATCCCATCTTATTATAGGCGTTGTCTCCACAGGCTGGGAATTCTTCATTTGGAAGACTGACGGGTTTCTGCAGTCTGGTTTTTTGAAACGCCTATAATAAACGGGCTCTTGCTGTTTGCTGTGCTGAGATCACCTTATGTGAGACATCGGCCACAAACAATCAGCTGACTGAAGTCTTGACCACTCATCGCAACCTTCCTTGATTAAACACTATCTTTACCAAGTACCAATACCTTTTTTGTTTGTGGGTGTAATTCGGTTTCACCTGTTGGGATCTGTGTGTCTGTGAGTGCATAATGATCCTAAAACCGATTTTTAGTCAATGGTTAATTTTATCCTATCGCTTTCTGACCCTTTCATAACACCAGTAAATGTCCCGCATTATTGCATGTTGAAACTAACTACTATTTGTCATTTTTGCCTCTAATACATTCTTACTTTATAATATAATAATAATAATAATAATGCTAATAGTAATAACAATAATAATGGACTGCATTTATGTAGCGCCTAAATATCCATAATTGGCTCTAACCGCTTTTCAGAAAAGTAGAATATTTAAATAAAATGTAGACAAAGCAGCTTACAAATACAATGTCATGCACGTCCACACAACAAATTAATGTCCATTCTCCGAAGCACATCAACATGTACTGGCGTAAACTCATTATGCACACTCAGACACACACAAACAAACAATGCCAGATGAATATTAAATAGATATGTTTCGAGGCAAGTCTTAAATTCTTCTGCAGATTTTAGGGCTCTCAAAGGGTTTGGAGGAGAGTTCCACACTGTTGAAGCATAGTTGGTGAATGCTTTCACCGACTTTTTTTCTTTGGATTAGGTAACAGCATCTCATCACACATGCTAGTGGCCGAGATGGTGTATACTGGTGGATCTTTTATAGTGTGGTGATGTTTTATAAGCATAACAATGCGATCTTATTATTTAATTTTGGCTTTAGCTGGCAACCAGTGTAAGTAAAAAAAAAAAAAAAACTAGGTTTTGGGGCAACAAGTCATATAGCTCTGTTTTGAAAACATTGCAATTTGTTAAAGGAAAGATACTTAGATTTGATAGCAGGGCATTGCATTATGTAATCTCAAAAAAAAAAAAAAAATGAATGCCGAAATAAAAATTTTAACACAAGTCCCACTTAACATATCTATGTGACATTTGTCATATTCTACGCAGTTGACGAAACATTTGTTTACAGAGATGGTTTACTTGATGATCCACTGATAACTTATGATCAATAATGGTAAACTCCCAGATTGTTGACCTTTGCATTGAAATCAACAGTTTCTGTTTCTTTCAGATTTATGTGATCTATATCAGCAGCCTCTATGTTTCTATTTGTATTAACTAGTAATATTTCTGTGTTATAAGATTCCAGATGGATCCATTTGTAGTTTTGAGTCCATAAGCCTTTGATAGGTTTTGTTGCAGATTTATAGTATAGATAATAACTGTGAGTCTCCCAGCCATCAGTACTGCTGTAGAAAATACGTGTCCGATCAAAAGGTCAAATGAAGAAGCACAAATACCTCGGTCTGAATATGTGGATGCTAGTGAGTAAATGCTGTTCACACCGTTTATATTGGCCCTTTACAACAGTGCAGTAGATTGTCAGCGAAATGCTTTTTCGGGGAGATGTAATGACCTAAACTACATAAATGGCTGGATAAAGTCACCTCAGAGTCAAAGTCTCGCTGAAGTTAATGTTCGTATGTAAAGTCATGAAAGAACATCTCTGTGCATCACAGTCCCCATAGTTTTTTTTCTGGGTCATCTCGTGAGATTGTGGTCGAGGTGGTGACAGGGCCACAACATACGAATGGCATTTGATTGCTCGGAAATACTAGTAATATTATTATCACCAGCACACCTGCCGAGAGAGCTGTTCTTCAGACTTCACTCTCTCACTCCGATTTTCACCCCTTACACCTCTCATTTATTTACCATTTTGGCGTGTCATGAGATAACCGCCTGCAGGGGGTCAAAAGACGTAAAGAGAACGGGAACGTGATGGATGCTCCCTGGTGGCTTAGCACAGATTATAATAAAAAGAAAATAATAATTATGAGAAACCGGACGCTGCCTTTACCAGCAAAGACTTGACGTTTTCCTTTTTCTACCCACATGTATCTTTCTGTTTCTACCCAACTGTAGATCTTCAAAGGCTCAGAAGTAACATTTCAGTGTTTCCTTTCTTTTGACATCGCTCATGGCATTAGCGCAGGATTATCGCTGTATAAAGAATGACTTTTAAGAAAAACTGGTTTGATATTATTTAACTCCAATGCTCACTCAATAAATCTCATAGCTTTGTACTCTTTTTGTGTATTTTATTATTACACCAACTAGTGATTACGTCTCGTTTGGAAACGTTTCAATAATTCAGGTCTACTATAAGGCGCGTAATGGAAAGCTCGGAGAACTATGAATATGCTAAGGATATTAAACAGGTACTTTCACTCTTGTATGCTGTCCCATTTTCACCTAGGGAACATAGTTTTCTTTTTATTCACATCCATATCCTGGCATAATTCCTGTGTGCAACGAAAGAACACTTAGAAGCATATGAAATCACTCTTAAAAGTGGATCATTTTTCACTGGTACAATATCGAGCCGCGAGTTGATGTGGGAGATGGTGGGCGATTTAATTACCAGAACTGGATAAATAGCTATATAAAGTTACACTGACATCACTGTCTCCTTTAAGTATATGTACGTTTGTAAAGTCATGACCGTCCCGTGAGAACATGTTCTGTCAAATTTTTGTTCTGCCATTCAAGAAGATTGTAGTCAAGTTGGTGGCTGAGATTCTGCATATCAATGACGTTTGAGTGCATACCTTCTGGAGAACCATACTCGAAGACCATAATTACGTATTAATATCCACCAATCTTTGTCCTCTCGCTGAAATGTCTTTCTTTGACTTCCCTCCTTCCCCCGCCCCCCTCCTCCACCTACTTCTCATTTCCACTCATACTCACCTTCTGGGCTAAATCATATCAAACAAAACGGTGGATAAAACTGAATGATGAATTTATTATCCTAAACCGGAGACCCTAATTTCGTTCTTTGTCTCTATCAAACTGTGGGTACTGAAAGAGGCAGAACTGTGTGAATATTCACTGTCTATCCTACCTCTTGTGATAGCACAAGTGATTAGTCTATCCCAACCCGCAATATAAACACATCTTTTAAAAAAAAATTGTTCATCATTTAGCACTAACACTAATTCACAAAATGTCATACCATTGTGCTAATTCTAAGTATTTCATCTAGATCCTATGCATCCTTGCTCTTCTACGTTTTAACACCAATTTATACTTACTCCCGACATGGAAACGTATTGATAGCCCAGAATTGGCACAATGCAAGTTATGTGGAGCACTTCTAGGCCTCAACTTTGTGCTATGGGGTATCGTGCATTGAATGTTGTGGTCTTCAAGCTGAATAGAGTTCCGCAAGATTTCGGGACAAACTCAACGGGGTTTCCCACCGGAAGTAAGTTTCCAACCCCGAAGTAAGGCAAACATGGGGCATTCGCAGTCTCTCGACTAGGCAAGGTGAGTATAAGATGTCAAATGCTTTTAACATTAGAATCTGGCATAAGTTATTTGACACATCACGCTGGGTAGGAATGGGCTAATTTATGCTTATGCCATAAGCTGGTACTGTTACTTTCGCGTTTTTAGTGTCAGTTTTATACTCGAAAATACTATCTGGGTCCAACTCGATGTCCAGGCTTTCAGCTCTTTGACACAAGTTGACAAGGTCCTGTTTCTTAAAACCATTAATGTCTCGCTCATAAATAGTCATAAATTTGATCCTGAAGAACATGGTCTCGATGGAATACAATACTTTCATAAAATACTGAAAACTTATGGGCAGTCAAGTACATCAACACAATCACAATGAAGGCGAAGTGCTATTGTTTACATGATTTTGCCTCATTTCCGTTCTGAGCTGAAGGTTCTTATTTTAGACCGGAAGTACGTCAGTCTCCTACCTACTTAATTTTTAATACTACCCACTAAAATTATTTTTTGGAGAGTATCTAGGTTCAATTGGCTGTGAGTCTGTCATTCATAGAGAAGAGTTTTCATGATAAATTTCCTATCCACCGTAACAGGATCACACCAAGAAGTGTGACAAACTTTCCCGAGTCGATGGAATTTTTCCACATTTTGCGGAACTCTATTGCCATGAAATGTCTTGTGTTTTTGCACTGTTTTAGTGTTAGTGTTAAAACCTTTAAAATCTCCGACTGCATTGAGACAACATTTAACAGATGCTGAAATCACCCAAAAATATAACATGAATCTATTTTATGTTATATAACATATTCCAAATCATAACTTGCAATGAAAACATCGTTCTTCAATCATGAAAGATTCCAAGTTTATGTTTGTTAACTGGACACTTTGTCCTGTCAATCCATCGACATCTCCGACTAAGGCGGATGATCTGCCATTTGCTTATGACGGTTAGGGACAGGAATGTGAATTCTTTAACTTATATTGTAAAAGTTATCCTCAGTGCCTGAGATAAATTCAAATATATCGGACAAATTTTAAATTTCTATTGTAACTATTGTAATCATACGCTGCTTCTGAAGAGTGATTTTTCCACTCCGTTTTCATGGTTGCATTGCATATACACACCCTGCAAGCTCTGTGAGCGTTTCCTAAACGAAGCCATATGAGCTGTGCAACATGTAAAATGACCAGCATCTTACTTGAACTACTGTTAACCCTTAAGTGCCAGAAATCCCACAGACCAATCCTATTACTTCCCCTATGGTCAGATTTATGATCTTTATTAAATTTAGAAAGCCAAATACTCATATTGATAACAACAGCGTATGTTTTCATAGACAAATAGTAAACAATGATTATGAGAGTTTGAAATAATCTATAAGAACTTTGAAAGTCTGAATGCTAGCACTTAAAGGGTTAACATGAACAACACAGATTACTGGATTTCCTCTTTCCATCCAGCCCAGGGTAGACATTCCAGTCATGGGTGTGCCTCTAAACATCACATCTGTCTGGTTGAACTAGGCGGCGTAGTCTGCTGAGAGTTGGGCCGGGGTTCACGCCCATATTATCTGTAAAGTGAAAACCAGGCTCATGCCAGAGGCAATATAAATAATATACATATGGCTACTTACTTAGGGAGCCATTTGAGCTTCCCATGTCATACTATACTAGCACACCTTCTCCAGTTTGGAAGCCCGACATAGGGCTCTCTAGTTCTCGGGCCATTTGCTCAGCATGTACCGTCGTTTGCATTTCATTTTTTAATGAAAATCCACGCTCTTAGTCTAGCATCTTTTAATCTAATTTGGTAAGCCAATGTGATTCGTTGGCGCTGTGTTATGGACAATACAAAGTCGGTCTAAATATCTCACCCATGAAAAAGAGTAGATAAATAATATAATCGGCAACACCCCTGCCCGAAATCCTGGATGTGCACTACATTATTCACAACCAACAAAATACAGCATCCAGTTGAGCCCCTGAATCAACTAGAACGCCTGTTCATTGAATCCCTCACACTAAGCATGTTTCTTTTTTTTTTGTCCTACTCTTAGATTGCTCTTTCAGCGAGCTTTGTTCGAGTTTTTTGCAGTGGGCTGCTGAACATGTTGAATGCCAGGTTGACTCTTATCGTTTCGCATTATTGAAGAAAGATATTCGTCGGTAAACATAAGCTTGTGATTTTATAGACTCCAGTGTTTGCTCTTTTTTGTTTTTTGTTTGTTTGTTTTTTTTTTTTGACTTGGATGATCCTCATGTGATAGGCCTATTTTTTTATTTTATTTTTTATTTTTTGTTTTGGTTGCAATGACAATCATTGCATTTTGGTTTCGCCAAAATAGACTGTTTGACGCCTGCATCTTCGTACTAAGCAACAGAACAGCGGACTGGTGACATTGTTTGGAGAGATAACTACCCAAAGCAGGTTGGAAGACGAACCAGAACATCAAGATTTCTAGATCTAGATCTACGTCATTCAGTACCGTTTTGAGTATCTCACAGGAGACGTAGTTATTTGGTCTTCAGCTTGATCTAAAGCTAGGTCGAGATCCAGCTGAAAAATGAAGATCTGGATATCTACATCAAGAACTAGATCTGCTCATAGATCTAGATCTAATCTTAGATATAGATTTTACCACTGGTTTTAGATCTAAATCTCGATCTCCTTTAGATAAAGATCTGTAGATCTAAATTCTACGACTGATATATATATATATATATATATATATATATCAGTCGTAAAATCTAGATCTAGATATATATATGCATCCCTCTTTCAGAATTTCCTTTTCTCTTGTGAACGAAAATTGGATATTGCCCGGAAAACGGAGAAAAAAAAATATGTCAATACACGAGTGCATTCAGTCTTCTCAGAGCTTTAGGTTTATAGAAATAGCTAATTTTCAAAACTCCAAATCAAATATGGTGGCGTTGCCATGGCAATACAAAACATTTTTCCACACTTTTCCTCTAATTTGGACAGGCTGGATCCGAATTTGAAGCCTGAAAAATCCATAGTTGAATCATTACAAAAATCACTCTCAGGATCTCCTTCTCTCCACCCCCCCTCCCACCCCCAATCCCTTTTAAAACCATACTTATGTTGTAAACAGTTGAAGACATAAGGTAAACAATATTGTACTGTGATTTGATTTCATGTATTTCTTAAGAAATAAATATAATACTGTTCTTAAAGTGAAAGATTATCAGTACTAGTATCATTAACTTTCACTTCCTATTCTTGGTAATTATGATATGGGTGAACAAGTAGCAAACTGATTTAGAAGTAATGAGATTTGGTGAACTCTAAAGTGTAAATGCCGGCTAGATTATGACTACAATGAGTAAGGTTTACACACGCTATTTCGAGAGGTGTAGCTTGCACCTTTATCATAGGTACTTGTCTATTGACGCTTATTCTTAATTTATAGATATTAATTTTTTCGAAACTGCTACATCGAATAATAATTTTAAAAAAACACACACACACACACACACAGATAGGCCTAATTGTGCAACATTGCATGCCTTTTTAATGAAACGCTTTGCATCCCATCTTGAATCTTCAGTTACACTTGTCAGATTACTTTCATAATTCCTGGACAAAACCTTTATACACAATAGATAGCTGAGTGGATTGGCTCGAAACAACACTCTAAACCTCGTCTGAATTTTCTCAATTAAGATTTTGTCAAGACATTTTGCTGTCCAGAAAGGAAGTGCTTAGAGAGGGACATATGTCCCTAAATAAGACTGGAGTTATAGAGAGATAATGTAATTAATACGTCAACAAGACATGTGACTTGCTAATTTTTACTCTGCCAATCAAGTGCATTCTATATTTGGGAGATTGGCCTAAGTGTTTACCTTGTCAACAATCATGGCGGTTCCACAGAAGCCAAGGTTTGTCTTGTTGGGTCTCTCGAAGAGGAACAACACTTAAATCTAACCGGATGATATGTAGGAGAAATATTTTTTTTTAACGAATTTGAAAATGTGATTGAGATGCGGCATATAAATTACATTTTGTTGGTGGTGATACTGTTGTAAAACAGAGTGGTTGAGTAGATGTAGAGAAGGAAAACAAAATGATAGACACTTTCGTCACTGGTGAAGAAAAAGGATATGACAAAACTGATTATAGGATAAATGATAATAAAATAAATGATAATTTGCCCTATTTACATTTTTGTATGTTTACTTTGTTGCCCTGAAGAAGGACCAATTTGGTCTGAAAATTTGGCTTACCTTCATTTCAACATCATGAAGAAGTTATTTATAAGTGTTGTTGGCTTTTTTCAAAATTTTCAAAATTGTTTAGTTAGTTGCCGGTTGGACAGTCTTTTTTCTATTTTATAAAATGATAATAGAGGTGATTGTGAGGAAGAAGATGACGATGGTGACGATGATGGTTAATGAGGGGAAAAAAAACGAATAATATTACAGAGGTGGTGGTGAAGAAAAATAATCCTTCCCTAAGCACCTATCCTTCCCTAAGCACTCTCTTCTCAGAAAGTATCATTAGTGAAGCTCTTGATACCTTTTTCAAGTCAATAGCTATGGTGAATGGATAGTCGCTGGACCTTTTCATGCATGATTATCTTGAATTACGTCCACACTGATGCTTTGAAAAAAAAAAGTGAATAAAAACAATTGATGGTGAAACTTGAAACTGTTTGTCATTGTGTTTCCAATTGTATAAATACAGGGATTAGATTTTAACTGGACGATTTCATGCATGACTTTAACTTCAAAATTACGTTGTGATAGATATTTCCAAACCAATAAATACGAAAACTACTCGTCGTTGATATCTCGTTATACTGAAACAGTATTCTGGCTCTCGAAATAGGTGTGGAAAAAAATTCTCAAATATTGTCCAGGAAATCAGCGTTGTTAGCTAGTTTTAGCCCACAGACAACATCATGATACATATTGCTAAAATGTCAGCAGTTCAAAGTCAGATTTTTTTCATTTCTTTATTGGAGAATTTATCTTACTGAAAGTTTACATGACAATAGTGGTCAGCATGGCCTTTACTAAAATTGTTTAATTTTCCATACCACTAAATAAAATAAATGCAATGCAAGATTTTGCATAGCAAAATTAATATTGCTTCTTCAAGCACAATTTTATCCAGACGTTTTTGGTGGAAAACAATATCAATAAAGCTTTTATTACTTTTGAGGATGAATAAATACGGTGAATGGATAGTTTTCCCCCTTTTTTCTGGTATAATTTTTATCTTGATATTTTTCTCCCGTGATATTTAAAATAAGGAAGATGCTATTTTTACCGTACGGTGATAATAGTTGGGTAGGCTATTTTCACCATACGAACACCAAATAATAAAACAACCCCGCTGGCTTAACCTGCTGGGATCCTCGACTAGCGCAAGTCCACCCCAACGCTAACATGTAGGTCCGACGAGCGGGTGACTGTTTGACGCCTGCATCTTCGTACTAAGCAACAGAACAGTAACGCTAACATGTATGAGACCCTCGGCCAGCGCAAGTCCACCCTAACTCTAACATGTAGGTCCGATGAGCGGGTGACGGTCTTCCCTAACGTGTACGGTGAAAATAGTCAATCCGTTAAAATAATGAATAAAGAAAAAAGTGATAAACATAAAAAAAAAAAAAAATAGAAATAGATTCAAGTGATTGTTGTCAGACGTTTTCATGCATGCTTTCATGTTTAAATTATTTGTCATTTATCTTTCCCAGTGAATAAACACAGTGATTTAATGTCCACTGGACTATTTCATGCATGGTTTTCCTATAATATTTGTCGTAGATATTTTCAAATCAATGAACAGGGTGAATGGAACATTACTGAACAATTTCATGCCTGACCCTATCGTGAAATTAGCTGTAATCTGGTTGGAGCTCTTAACCTCTGTTATGGTTATGGTAGGTCAATATCCTGATATTTGCAATCGCCCAGCCCCCCCCCCCCCCGCCCCGCCCTCTTTCCCAACCCCCTAGAACTAAAAAAAAAAAAAATCCCAACTCATATGTTACACTGGAAAACTGCCTTCTGTGTTGGTATAGCCAACTGACGGCAGCGTGACACACATTGCTTACATTCTCTTTCCATTTCTTTGTTGGAGAGTTTAGTTTACTGAAAGTTTACATAACAATAGTGAGCCAACACTCTGCATGCCAAGCGCAATACTAAACTTTTCTGAAATTCGTAAAAGTGCGCCATGGGATGAAAATATCTGTTTCAGGAACCTCCATATTTGTATTTTTTGAGGTAAACTATTAGAATCTTCCCTAAAACTATTTTCCTATCTGGTTTACAGACAGACAGCATGAACAGTCATTAGATGTGTCCAAATGTCTTGGCAAAGAAAATGTTAAAAACGCAACATTTGAGAATGATTCTACTGACGGACTTTAAAAACGCAACACTTATAGAATCATGCATTCAGTGAATGGATTTTATTTAGGAATGACTGGGTCCTGGATATTTTCAAATCGTCAAGTACGCGGAATGATAGCCATCGAACTATTTTCACGCATGGCTTCATTTTGACATTATTGTCATTGACATTTGTAACTGAATAAATATAGTGACTGAATATTCACCAGGCTATTTTAAGCACGATGTTACATGTTAAGTCTTTTTTTTGCAGTTGTGTTCAAATCAGTGAATACTGGAAATGGCAAATTGTTGAAATATTTTATCATAATCTCTAGCTATACTGTCAACAGAGGTGTGGATAAACAATGCTCTGATTTCGTCCCGGAAGTCTTAGTAGTATCTTGTTACTACCATTTATAATTTACCGATCAATAAATACAGTGAATGCATAGTGTTTTGGCTTTTCATGCAGCATTTTCTCTTATAACTGTGTTAGAACTGAAATTTAAAAAGATAAAATAGAAAAAAAAATTGAGTCAAGTGATTGTTGTCTGACTTTTTCAAGCATGATTTCATCTTGAATTTTTTTTTTTTTTTTTGTCATTGATGTTTTCAATTAAATAAATACATGAGTGTTCCTTGGAGCATGATTTACCTAGAAATTATTTGTCGTAGATATTTTCAAATCAACGACTAGGGTGAATAGAACAATTTCATGCTTGGTCCTATCGTGGAATATATTATCATCTGGTTGCCGCTTTTAATCTCTATTATAGCTATACTACATCAATCTCCTGTCATTGCAACATCCCCCCTCCCCGGACCCAATACAACGCCCCTCCCCTCCCCACCCCCTAAAGTTGTGAAAATAAAAAGACTACTCAAAATTTTACGCTGGAAAACTGCCCTCTATGTTGGATTCGCATTTTCCTCAGAGATCAGCTCGTCAAATTCTTTTTCCATTTCTTTGTTGGACAGTTTAGTTTACTAAAAGTTAACATAACAATACTGGCCCAACATTGTCGTCAATGAAATTTGTGCGATCGCGTTCATATCAGTCAAAACTGAATGGACAGTCATGGATTTTGTCTTATTTTTGAATTAATCTAAACATTTTATTTTTCAGAAAACTACGATATGAGACAAATTTGTGCTAACTATGATTTATAATGGATATTACATGGATGACTTCCTTTGGTCATAGCTAAGCTGACAATGAATAATGTGCCCTTAGGGCCCAGAGGAGGATTTCTCTTCATGGCTGCAAAGACCAATGCGGGAGAGACTAGACCTGCCCACAGTAACTGCAGCTGAACGAGTTGTAAAAGATGCTGCTGGATCTTGAATTTTTCCTGCTTTCTCTTTTGTTCTACCATTCTTGGGGTTTCTTGGCCTGGCCTGATTTCCCTCCCACTGTGGCAGCTGATGATTTCCAGAATTCCCTGTCATCAGCCAGGCTTTCCCATGTTTTCGTCATAATGTTGGCGCATTTCAAGTCACATTTGCAGACATCTAGATCTGTATATCGCAGTTTTGGTCTACCTCTCAATCTCTTGCCCTTTGAGAGCTGTCCGTGCATTATATCTTTTGGGATGAAATCATCTGGCATTCTTCTGACATGACCGGGCCATAGCAGTCTGCGTTTGACAGCATGGCAAACATACTGAGGAGTTTAGTTTTCTCAAGAATTGTCTTGTTAGGAATATTATGATATTTCCATGTGATGCAGAAGATGCATCTCAAGCAGAGGATGTGGAAGGCATTCAGAGTTTGTGGAAAAACTCTCCCTGGAAGAATTTTAAGTTTCTTCAATACATTACATGTAAAACCTATTCCGGCTATATTAAAAAGAGAAATTCCTCTATAGCTATTACATTCAAGTCTTTCACCTCTGCTTTTGTATAACTTAATTATATTAGAGTCTTTCATGTCCTGGGTAACACCTCCTTCCTCCTAACAATAGCACGGAAGATCGTGAAGTGTCTCAAGTGGTGCAGATTTTCCACTCTGGATAGTTTCTTCGTAAATGCCATCATTCCCAGGTGATTTTTTCCCTGCCGAAGTGCATTTATAGCCTAACTCAAGTCTGCACGTGATGGGAGCTGGTATAATTAATTCTGTGATAGGTGGGCACTGTGGGATGCTGTCCATGGCCTCGTCACTGACTGTCGTGACGGTGAAGAACAGTTTTCATAATGTTCAGCCCAACGCTCTGTCTGTTTTCTTTTGTCCTTGGGTTCATTTCTCGCAAAAGGTTGAATATATTTCGGAGGTTCCGTGTGTAAGTTTAGCACAAAACAAACAAGCACACAAACAAAAACAAACAAAAAAAGAAAGAAAAATTCGGATGAAGAATATTCGGAGAGGTTGATGTCTAGGTAAATCTCCAGATTCCCAAATTTAATTTCTATCCACAAAAGTTCTTCTCACCAACCTAGACACGCAGGTATAGCCGACATAATCCTACTTTCTTGGTATAAAAACTATGTTGGTGTCCAGGTCACTTAGAGTCCTAAGATGAAAGAAAAAAATCCAGTTGCCGAAACGGCATCAATTACCATGCGTAATTTTATACTAGGCTGTTGAAAAGGCAATGTAATCTATAACAGCACAGAGGGCTGGCATCAATTCGCTTGAGAAATTGAAGATCCTGCAATCAAAGCTGCCCGGGTCCATTTCAAAAGGATTAATATCGAAAAAAAAAAAGAGAAAAACAAAACAAAACAAAAACAATAACAACAACAAAGACATTTCTGAGACTACAGTTTGGTAACGTAATTACTCCAGGTGGATATCTCTGAAGTTTAATTGCTTCCATATTCAATTTTGACTGTTAAATCTCTCACAAATTTTTGTCCTCTTTTTCGTTGTTTTTTTTTCCCGTTTTTTTTTTTTTTTTAAAAATTCTTTTTTGTTTTTGTCCATCTCGGCCTTAATCCAAAAATAATTATAAGAAATGTGACTTAGATTCTTTTCGTTCTATGTACATCAAATGTATATATATATTGCTAAATAACCCCAACATTTGACATAAACAATAATTAAATAAAGGGATCCAGCTGCGAAAGAAAGATCTATCTATCTATCTATCTATCTATCTATCTATCTATCTATCTATCTATCTATCTATCTATCTATCTATCTAT
>JBCAUA010269909.1:0-20002 GCA_038406235.1 Peronia verruculata | reverse complement strand
CCCCCCCCCCCCCCCCCCCCCCCCCCCCCCCCCCCCCCCCTCCCCCCCCCCCCCCCCCCCCCCGCCACACAAAAACAAAACTTATAATAATAATGTATCCTGTCTTAAAAAAATCAAAAAGGTGTTAAATGGTCTTCCAACATGAGAGTCTGAGAGTATGCTTAATTCACGACATTCAGTATTTATCTGGACAACATGTATTATATTATTTACATTATGTACATATTGGGGATTCCCTAGGTCGAATTTGGGGTATAAAGATTCTATTTACCACCTTGCATTTCTCAGTTGGCAGAGGACGAGAGACTACTTGGTCTGTGTCCCCATCACTCGAGCCAAAGACTGTGAGACAAATTTCATATATCCTCACAATGCCTAATCAGAATCCCTTATCATAATCATATCTTGTTCTTACAGGACTGAAAAATTCCAATGATAAGACTGGACTAAAACATGATGAATGTCAGTTGGTCATCACTGCTCATAACCAACAAACACCATCATCACTATTCTCCTCAATGGCATATGGGTGACAAAACAGACATCACAAATGTAATTGCACAGATTTGTGACTGCACCATTATACATATTTACTACAATATTCATTTAAATTCATATTTATAAATAGCGATTAAATGATGATTCATTATACAACAGGGATAGCATCAAATCTTATGTAAATGGCTATTCACTATGTACTGAGCTGATTCACTGATATCTTTATAATTACATGTATATATAAATATAGACATCAATGAACCACATTGTGTAAAATAAATTTTTGCTTGAAGTCATCCCCGCCTGGAAGTCCTTAATTTTTTGGTTTTTATGTTCTTTGTACTGCTTAATGTTAACCTTGTCAAGAATTTCTTTTGGTTCCAAAGATTAATTTTAATGAGACTAGATTGTTAATGTTACATAAAATTTGTAAACAAGCAATTTTTAACAGTCAAAATGCATGTAATGTGGCATACAAATAGCTGAACTTCATGCAGTATCGATTGTTGAAAATGCAGATCTACTGCTTCCCTTGGTCCTGCACAAACAAATTAATCTAAGCAAATACTGGCACCAGTTCGTGGTGGAGAAACAGAACAGTGCCTTCTGTGATCAAATCTAACAACGATTTAATGAGCCTGGATCATTGCACTAGTATCTGCAGGAAAGTGACACTGCATCTGTGTTTGTTTGTTTTTTCTCAAGTAAATTTCTGTATTGTTTTCTCTGCTGATTTGTGGTTTTGCACTTTTTTTCAGAATCTGGATAAGTCAGTGGACACAGATCTTTTTTTTTTTTTTCTTTTTTTTACATCTCCTTTGATGGAACATGACACAATGACATGTTATTCTAATAATAGCTTAAAGGGGTATAAAACTCTCATGATATAAATATATATACAGTATATATATATAAAGGCTCTCCTGTCCAGTTGTATAATGCATTTCGTTATTTTGTTATTTATTTTTTCTTCTTCATATCTTTTTTTTTTTCAAGGGAGGACACAGTTTACGAATCAACAGTTCCACTGCTGTTCTTGGTGCTCCAATGGCTATCGAGATCATTCTACCAGGGGTTATCGATTCATCACGTGACATCAATTCTTCACACGCCAACAGCTCACTTGCCAAAGATGTATACAAAGCGGGCCATTTCTGACAATGAAACTGCTGACAACTGTAACATGTGACAGTTAAATAAGACAATAACTGGTGCGTTACACTGTTGGACATGCTTCCTTCTTAATGAGAGAATATCAAGACATTTGTCAGTACTGAAATTTGATGCTGTTGATATAACTGTCATGTTAAAGTGCTCCAGCTGTGTCCAGTACTATGCAATATTACTGTTACATCAAAGAGAGGCAGGGGCCCACGCAGTTTGGACAATATGGGAGTGAAAAATCTTTAAAACATTAGCCTGCTATATTGTATAACAGCTTACATAGAATAAATATATATGCTCTTGCTACTCAAAAGAATTGCTATTCGTTTAAATTGCTGCGGCAAGACTCGAATGAGTGGTGATGTTGGGTAATGGACCTACACAAACTGTCAGGTTAGAGATGGTAGTGGATTTTTTAAAAATGAAGATATAAAGCCTGAGTGACAGAACTATTTTCGATGTATTGCCAAGATCTGTGGGGAAGTGACAACAATTCAATAGCTCTGTACCATACATGCACCAGGCAATATTGTAGAATCTATTTTGCCCATTGGACATATAATGTGCTCCTGTACACAGACTCATTGTATGACAGACATTATTTTAGGCAAGTACATTATTTTTGTTTTTTTTTTCAGTTCTCACTGGTAATCGGTGGTAGTCATACTATATTTTCCATAAATATGTTTCTACAACATTGTCAGAATATGAATACTATATTTATACTTGTTTAACCAGCATTATCTTATGTATAAAAAGTATGAACACAAAACAGAAGTTTTCTGTATGTGTACAGATGTCCCAACCTGAGCATTTTCCTCAATGTAGAACCAGTTGTCCCAATAGAAAGTGAAATTAATGTCTTTGTCAGCAAACACTATCTCCAAGTGATGTTTCCCATTTAAATCAATTGAAATAAAGTGGAGCCCACAGATAGGTTTGATGTTATGAACAAAAGGGAATGAAAAAACAGATTACATGTATCACACTACCTTTCACGTTCTCCCTCATCTAGATCTTTCCAATTTTTTGCTGCTAACATGCTTCTGTTAACATTGGACGTTTAAAGTCTAAGCTGTGTCCATCATTGATTACAAACTGAGGATCACATGCGGAACATTTGTCAATAACATAGTGTATAAAAATATATCTTTGCTGTAACTTTGTTTTCTAGTGCATACCTTTCAGCTGCCTTTATCGAGACAGTCCTCTCTGTTATTTCTGCCAAGTTTATTTATATTTATTTGTTTATATAGTGACTGATTAATTGAAAATGATGGACTGATGTTTCAATTTCAATTCATTGGGTAAATTGACTCAGTTACCACGTAATTCACAATACCTAAGAGTAATTGGCTGTGTTCCAGTATCAGCTAGTATAACTATGCATTTTGATTGACTGTAGATCTATGAATCAAACATCCTTTATGTCTGCTGACAAATAAATTAACGTACAGAGGGAAGAAATACTTACCAGAAGCTAGACCTATATTCTATGATTTTAAGTCAATTTGTAATATCTCGCAGTGTATAAACCCATAAAGAAACACTGTTTTAAAGATACAAAACAATACAAATGTGACATCTGTCTTATTTTGTAACCCCATAATGCTATAACTGCAGCCTTTCAACTGCATCAATCTCTTGGCATCTGAAAAATGCTGAATAAATTGCAACTTTGGCAAACAATTTTTTTCTTAATGCCAAAAACTAAGAAAAATTGCTTTTTTTTTTTTTTTAAGTCAACTGGCACTTGAAAAAATAACAAAACTGTTTTTCTATAAATTTCCTTTTTAAATAGGACATAAATCATTCACAAAAGCCATCAACAATACAAGCAAAGCCCCATTGCCCCAAAGCAAGTGGTACGTAAGCCTCAGTGTGCAAAAATATGCATACAGGTTGCTATCTCACATCACAGAAACCATCAACATTACAGGTCTTACTGTGCCCAAGTAACTTTATGCCTCGGTCTACAAAGAATAAAGTAAACATGTTCTTTAAAAATTTTATGCTACTGTGCCACAGTACAGAATTTCACCAAAATGAACAATTCCAAACGCTAAAAATTCGGTTCTTCAGCCTGCCTTGATCTGATGCCACTGTAATATTTCTTACCACATACAAGTAGGTCTAAGAGTGAATGGATATTGCATAAAATAATGCAGTGTCTGCCCAGCTCTAAATGGACTTTTCCATTTAGGTTTATTTATGTCTTGTTTTGTTCTCAACAGCACAGCTTGTCAACACAAGAGTTTTATTAAAATGCTGATAGCAATTATGTGTCACAATGCATTATTTAGAACGTACGGGTAAAAATTCAAAGACTGGCTATTCAGTTCAGCATGTTTTGAGAAGTATTGCCTTTTTTTTTCTTTTTGTCACACTCGTTTGGCATTCTGGAAAATTCTGATTACCCTAGCAGTAGCACAAAGCAAAGTTTGATGTCAATGTGTAGAACCTAATCAAAATAAGATTTTCCTTCTGTGGTCTCATTTACATTTTAATTTAGCCCGCCTTTCAACCTACTGCGGGTAATTATCTCATTCTTCATTCTCTGCCATAAATTGGAATCCACATAAAGTGATTATGACAGAGAGAAGCTCTCGATGCGGCCAGCAGTGTTCAACAATGGAGCTAACAAAGATGAATATCTATTAGACCCAGGTCCAGACTTGGAAATAACGTTCTCGCTCTTGCACAGGTTGATGATGTAAATGATGCTATAATTTCTACACATGATTTTAGGATGAACAGGCCATTTGGTTGTGCATCATGGTGAGAGACAGGCAATTAGGCATTGTGCTGTGCCAATGCACGAGTAAGTTTGCCACTGTTACTTGCACTTAAGTTTCAGTGTAACTTAAGTCCCAGATCTACCTTTCTGATAATAAAAGCAAACAAATTGAGGCCCCACAGAACATGGTTTCCGACGTGGTTCTCACTTCAAGCATAGCAATTCAGCTCAGTGGCGTATAAATGTTCAATTAAAAAAAATAGAAAAGAAAGAAAAAGAGTTCAAATAGATCTTGCAATGAATGTCAGCTATGTAAAGGCTGCCTCGTTCACCATAAAAGTTATATATACATGGGTAAGACTAGGGGGTGAGTACTGGAAAATTTGTTCAGTGGCTTGTGATTCTGCTGTTGGTGATCTCGCAAGAATAACTGACTGCGGACTCTCCAAATATCCTATGTGAATTCATGTTAAAGTTTAACTGATCCCCATTATTGTGCACGCAGAGTACAGATGGTGGTGTTGGAAAAAAAAGGGGGGGGGGCGGAGGTGTGAGAAGGCAGAAGGGAACCAAGAGAGTAAGACAGACAGACAAACAATTAGAGAGGCAGGATTATCATGTAAACTATGATAATGGTTTTAAAGATCTGTTATTATCATTCAAAGCACAAGTACAGATTTGTTATTGCTTTCAATAAGACTATGGGTGCAAGAGAATGAGAGGGAAAGCTACCAAGGTGATATAGAAATGGATGCCTGTGAGGGAGTGAGAGAGAAAAAGAGGGACTGAGGGCAAAGACAGAAGACAGGAGCAAGGAGAGAGAGAGAGGAGGAACATCGAGGATGGCATTCTACTAGAGACATAACCACCTGCAGGTGGGAGCAAAGAACATTCTTATATACCCTGGCCCCCACAGGAGGAGACGAAATATGTCTGCATTAATTTTTTGTTTGTTTTGTTTTGTTTTTTTCCTAGACAAAATAAAGATCAGTGAATAATATCTGATATTTCCTGTTACAGCATGAAGGCCCAGACACAGCAAAGCTGCTACAGATACAGCTCCTACTTGGGTTGTTTTTTGCTGATGCTCCCAGTAGGTATGGACTGGCACTGGGGCAACATTGCCCCCTACACAGACTCTTACTTCCGTGCCAGACTGGGCCCTGACAGCGGTTTCCAGACTCCCTGGACCATTTCTCTCTTTCAGATTGCACAAGTAACAAGTATCGGTGGATCCAGTTTCTTAACATCTTACTTCTCGCACCGCCAGTTGTGCATTCTAGCAGGCTTGATACTGTGGTCTGGACAACTTGCCAGTTACTTTACCGTGCAGCACTCGGTGACCGCACTTGCAACTACCGTGGGAGCTGTTGGTGGATTGGGAGGTGGACTGGCCATGGCACAAGTCCTAGAGATTGTTCCAAGGTGGTCGCCGCCCCACCGATTAGGTCTTGCCATGTCAGCATGCTTTACAGGAACTGTGGGTGGCCCTATGATAATGAATTACATTGTCACTTTCTATATGAACCCCACTGATATGAAACCTGATCTAGTGGAAGGGTCCCAAGTCTATTTTACACAGGAATGTATTCTGACTAAAGTGCCAAGTATTTTTCTGATTTTGTTAGGAGCAACAATGGTATGTCAGATCAGTGCTATTCTCTTAATAAAAGATGTGTCATATGTCACAGAAAATGTCAGTGAAATGTCTGTGAAGTCAACAGCTGATGAGTATGATTCTATTTATACTTGCACGACTGATCAAATGCCATTTACAGATCAACAAATTCTGACTACAGAGGACCCAGGTGTTTGCCATCATGATGAGACACAGAGTAGTTGTAGCTATGGATCAATGCAAATTATAGAAAAGCACGTCACAGTTGCCAGAGGAAACCAAACCTTTGGAGGCACAAGCAGCAATGATACTGTAGATGCCATACAAGCCAATCAACTGGACACCAGTTGTGAATTACCGATAACAATATCTGAAACTGTTGACAAAAGCTCAAAATCTGACACATGTAAAACACTGAACCAAAGCATGGATGGAAATTCTAGGAGAGACTGCAGTCAGAGAAATAACGCGGTCACAGGGCTGACAATCACAGACGTGTTGAAAACTCCTATTTTCTATACCTTGTGGTGGTGTTCCTTGAGTGGAAATTACAGCGTTGTTAACATGACCAATTATCACAAAAAGTTTGGTCTTTATATGATTAAGAATGACCACTTTGTCTCTCTTGTGACCACTTTCACACTGTTGGGACAAATAGTTTGCAAAGTTCTAATGGGTTCAGCAATTGATGTATGGGGTGTGAAAAACACATTCGCATTTCTACTCTCAAACTTGAGTCTGGTTTCAGTTTTCTGGTACTTTTCACCTTTGCCGAGCCGATGGGTGTACATGGTTTGCACCATTATCTTTGGTGGTCTGGGACAAGCAGTGCAAATTTCTGTACCTATATCAACCATAAAGATATTTGGTCTGACTCGAAGTACCAGAATCTACGTAATGCTCCTGACATCAACTTTACTGCTCAATTTTATTGGTCCTTATTTCATTGGTCTAATTCTCCAAACATATGGCTGGTTCTATTTGTTTCTCACAAACGCACTAATTGATGCCATTGGTTTGGCTCTTGTTTTAACTTTTCTACCCTCAAACACATGCATGTAATAAGATCACAATGATAGTAAGGAGACGAATAAATACACTACGTTCATTTCACTCTGGTTAAATTGACTGATAATGGATGCAGGATGTGACTGAATTTAAATCATGATAGAATGAAAAATAAAATAAAAAATGAGTGTCAGCTTTTACAGTAATGCTATTCTTATCTTCATATAAATTTCACACATGTGACCAACAATTATTGTGAAATATCATTTACAATGAGCTCAATCTCACCCTTTCTCTGTACCAGGTAAAACCCCAGGCAAACGACAGCCATAGTGTGCAGGGCACATTACAAGTATTTTCATTTTACTTGGGTAAACGTACATACGAAGAGCAGTCATTGTTGAATGGCTGACAGTTTATGGGAGGATCAAAGAGAAATAAAATGTGTTGTCCATGTCTCTATTTTAGAAACCTTCGCTAATTAACAAGTGATTGACTAAAGTGGCAGTACAAGGGGATATGTCGTGTGTCGGGATGTTATGAAAGAGAAAACTAAATTAAACTATATTGTTGTTCTTTGCAACTTAGCAGAGCAATGAAGCCCATCATCCACAGCTGCAGACAATTTATTTGGTGCACTAAGCATTCCACACTATAAGGATGACAGATAACTGCATCGGGTATCCCAAAACAATTTTTCACCAATCAGCTTTGCCCAAAAGTACTTTTCAAGGCAGTCAGCCAGAACAAGCACCTGGTGGATAATTTAAGGTCTTTCTGAAAACCAAGCCGACTGGCCTAACTAAATGGTTACATGCCACTTTGGACTGAAATTTACACTGAAGCATCAACCACACAATAAAAAGTGCTGAACAAGAGAAATGTCATGTAAAGAAAGACAATGCGACAATACATACATATATATATATATACAGCATATTCCCAAAAGACACTTCTTTGCCTAAACTGAACAACTCAGTATATTTCAATGATAAGACTGGAGTAAAACATGATGAATGTCAGTTGGTCATCACTGCTCATGACAAACAAAAACCATCGTCACTACTATCCTTTAATGACACATTACTGAGAAAACAGAAATTACAAATAATTCCACAGACTTGTGACTGTACTATTACGCTTTTAGAATGTTTACTACAATATTCATTTAGAATCCCATTCATAAAAACTGACTGAGCAATCATTCGTTGTATAACATGAATAAAACCAAATCTCATGTATATTCATTATGCAGTATGCTAATTCACTGATATCTTTATCACATTACTTTAAAAAAATTCTTGTTTGAAGTCAACCCTCTAGGCAGTTCTCAGGTTTTTTATTTTGATGTCATTGTATTGATTAATGTCAACCTTGTCTGTAGTTAACAATTTTTGGGTGGTTCCAAACAGCTGATCTTAACAAGACTAGACTGACAGCTTGGAATTCTGTGCAACATCCATTGTTAAAAATGAAGATCAACTGCATCTCTTGATCCTACACAGGCAAGCTGACCTCAGCAAATACTGGCACCAGTTCTTGGTAGAGAAAGGGGGCAGTCCCTTTTGAGACCAAATGGTCTAATGAGCACGGATCATTGCAATAGTATCAGCAGTAAGTTGACATTGCAGCTGTATTTGTTAGGTTTTCCTCAAGTAAATTTCTGTGATGTATTTGTAAGCTGATTTGTAGTATTGCACTTTTTCTTTTTTCAAATTTGGGTAGGGACACAGGGTTGCACCAGCACATATACCTTTTTCCCCCCCCCATTTACATCCCTTTCAATGGAACATGATGCCAATGACATGTAATTCTACTGTAAGCTAAAAGCACTATAAAACTCTCATGACATTAAAAAATAAAACAGGCTTCATCTGCCCAGTTATATCCACATCCTCCACACCTCCATATCATACAGACACATGAATGCCATCATTTTACAATTTAACATTCTCCTCTCACATCTTACTCTCACAGAGGAAGAGATATTTTTAATTCACTGCTGTTGCTGGTGCTGCTTCCTTCAAAAACCTATCGAATCATTTGACCCTGGGTTATAGGCTCATCACGGGCGATATTTCCTCACACACCAATATCTCGCTTGTGGAAGATGTCTCTAAGAACAAATCAGGCCATGTCTAACAATGAAGCAGCTGATGACCTGTAACTTTCTATCAGGGGTGACAGTTAAGTAAGTAAGAGAACAGTTGGTATGTAATACTCTTGGTTGGACACCCTTTTCTTGTTAATGAGAGAACATATAGCCCTTTGTCACTGTTGAAATTTGATGCTGTTGATACAGTTGTCATGATAAAGTGATCTGAAATTCTGATCTAGCTGTGTCCACCCTCATTCAATATTACTATTACTCAGAAAGAGGCAGGCACTCATGCAGTTTGCATTCACTAGATGGGAGTAAAATATCTGTTAAAAAAAAAAAAATAGCACTGCTGCATTGTAAATTAAAGCTGACACCAAAAAAAAAGTACCATTTTAATAATCAACAGGTCTATTATTGTTCATTTTAATTGCAGCAGCAAGATATGCCTGACAAGTCATGTAGGGCAATGGCCAAAAAACTGTGAGGTTAAACACTATGAAAAAAAACAGATGGAGAATGGGTTGAGAATAGCAGTGTGTGAGTGACAGAGTTTTTAATTTTATTGCTATGATAAGCAACAACAACCCCTTGGATCTATACCACACAGGTAGGAACCTACCAGGCATTATTGTAAAGTAAACAATTTGCCCATTGGACAGATCTGTTGGTGTACACAGGCTATACTGAGAAAGGCTTGTTACAGGCAAGTATGTCTTTTTTTTTTTTTTTAAGTCCTCTTTAGTAAGCTGCTCAGCCGTCGTCATAGTCTTTTTATACATTATGCTTTCGTTATGATTGCAACATTGTCAGAATGCACACACTATACTTATATTTGTCTATTACATTTATCATGACAGGGGCATCTTATATGAAAAGTGCAAAACAAAACAGAAGCACTGCTGCATGTACAGTTTTCCCAGCCCGTATGTTTTTCTTTTGTACAAGGACCAGTTGTCCCAACAGAAAATGAAATAAATGTCTTGGGCAGTAGCAATGTCTTCATGCAAAGTTTTCCATGTAAATCAAAAGAAGTAAAACAGACAAATAGGTTAGGTGTTAAAAAAAAAAAAAAAGAATGGAAAAAAAAAAGATTACATGTATCATAATCACTTTCACCTCCTATTTCATCCAGATCTTTCCAATTTTCCCCGCTAAAACATTCTAACATTGAAAGTTTAGGCTCTGTAGATCATTAGTTGCAAACTGAGGAGCAAATGCATAGTAGCTTTGATAAAAAAAGTGTATACAAATACATGCATATGTCTTTATTACAACACTGTTTTCTATTGTATACCTTTCAGATGCCTTTCTTGAGGCAGTCTTCTCTGCTCTTTGCAAATTTATTTTCAAATATATTTTTTACTGATTGACTGATAGACTGTTTTCAATTTTTATTCATTTTATTCCTATAATGTATCTTAAACTGGCTCAATTATGATGTAATTCACAATATCTAATTAGTTTTGTTCAGCTCCAATTGACAGAATTGACACTTTTTGATTGACTATATTCGTCAAACATCCTTAATGTCTGCTGACAAAATACCTTACAAAGAAAGAGAAATGCATTTAAGCACTTTTCAGACAATATGCTTTGATGATACTGAGTCAATTTGTTATATTTTGCAGTACATAGTACAGTACTAAAGGAATACTGTTAAAAAAAAAAAAAAACAATATTACAAATTAACCACATCCATCTTACTTTACCCATAATACTACAACTTCAACCTTTCACTGGCACCGGTCTGTCGGCATCAGCAAAATCAGTCAATGATATTCTATAAATAACTTTTAATCTATTATATCATGGTAAGCATTTCCACCAAAAAGAACAATTCCAAACAAGAAATGAGTTCAGATAACAAAACTGAATGAGTTACTCTCTACAAAATTTAAATTAATTAAAACCAGTTACTACCCTACCGTGTACATGAATACCTACTCCAGTGAAATTGCAGCAACTAATGTACGTGTAATTGAACAGTTGTGGGTTATTTGCCACCTTATCAATTTGAGGCTTGGCAGCAAACATGAAATTTGTCAGGAAGAACAATATACACTGGATGTTTTCTCATCAATAACATACATTCAAGCACAGAAAACTCGAAAACAGAAATGTCGAATTCATGGAAATATCAAATGCCGTTATAGGCCTTGTTTAAATTCCAATGTTTCCTTTGTATTATTAACATCAATTTCTTGAACTCTCAAAATGGATTTCTCAAACAATTTAATCATCATCTACCAGGTCTCAAAGTGACATAAAGCCTAATTAGGCCCATGTTTTTATCAAGCCTTGCTCACCCCAGGCATGTAGGTGAGGTTGGGGTAGGCAGTGTATAGTGTAGGTCTAAATTTGGGCATCAATGAAGATGAATCAGCAAGAGGGAGTGATGTGTTAATTGGGTGGGGCAGGGGACTACGCCACACAAACTATCTGTATTGCCAGGAATAGCAATAGTCTATATGTTGCGATGCACAAGGAGTGATGTGGTGGGAAACGCACTGTCTGAAAGACAATGGAAGGTGTCATGAAGATGAACCCAAGGGTGATAATTCTTAGAATAATGTTAAGATCGGATCACATTAGCATCATCATAGATATGTCCCCTTAAAGTCCTACCATTCCTTAGTAAAAAAAAATGCCTTCACAGAAATCTTTAACTACAGAAATCTTGAGGACATATTTCAGTTCCTGAGAAATTCAAGTTTTCCGTGCTCAACTATATTTATCAAACTAACGCAATCTTTCTCAAGCCTACCTTGTTCTCATGCTAGTTGTGATATTTTTGTCTGCGTGGATCTTGCATATTATGTCTTGCAGCCAGTCAAAATGAGGCTATGTTGATTTTTCACCATATGGGGCTTTTGGTATTATGTGAAATCTTATTTCATACCCTTTCAGGTGAGCCAGAGATATTGCAGTTTAAAGAGACAAGGAGGGGCCCCCAACAATGACCAAAATTCTGAGAAAATCGAGTTTAAATGAATGGTCGAACACATAAATCTACATGCCTACCTCACAGAAACCTGAGTTTAATGAAGGAGGGGGGAGGGCAGAAAGAAGGCAAAAGAGCAAGACGGACAGACTGAATTATTCATGCAGACTATAATGATGGATGTTAAAGATCTGATATTATCTTTCAAAACACAAATACAACTTTACTATTGCTTTCAATAACCTGAGAATACAAGAGAATGAGAAAGGAAAGCTACCAAAGTGACAAAACAAAGGA
This sequence comes from Peronia verruculata, assembly GCA_038406235.1. NCBI lineage: Eukaryota > Metazoa > Mollusca > Gastropoda > Systellommatophora > Onchidiidae > Peronia > Peronia verruculata. The sequence continues at coordinate 7,638 of JBCAUA010269909.1, read as the reverse complement.
TACTTGAGATGGGAAAAAGAGAAAGAACCAGACTGAAAATGAGGAGGGAGAGAGATGAAGGAGAAAGGGGACTGAGAAAAAATAAATTTAAAAAAAAATTTGTGTGTTAAGGCAGTATTTCTAAGCTAGGAAATATGGATGAGTGACTAATGTCTGGCATTTCCTGTTGCAGCATGAAGACTCAAACTCAGCAAACCTGCTACAGATACAGCTCCTACTTGGGCTGCTTTCTCCTCCTGCTCCCAGCAGGTATGGACTGGTACTGGGGTAACATTGTCATCTACACTGACTCTTACTTCCGTGTCAGACTGGGCCCTGACAGCGGTTTCCAGACTCCCTGGACCATTTCTCTCTTCCAAATTATGCTAGTCACTGGATTTGCTGTGTCCAGCTTCACAACATCTTATTTCTCGCACCGCCAGTTGTGCATTCTAGCTGGCCTAACGCTGTGGTCTGGACAACTTGCCAGTTACTTTACTGTTCAGCATTCAGTGGCTGCACTAGTCGCTACCGCCGGAGGTGTCGCTGGTTTGGGAGGTGGACTGGCCATGGCACAAGTCCTGGAGATTGTTCCAAGGTGGTCGCCACCCCACCAATTAGGTCTTGCCACGTCAGTGTGCTTTACAGGACTCCTAGCTGGTCCTATGGTAATGAATTACATTATCACTTTCTATATGAACCCCACTGATATGAAACCTGATCTAGTGGAAGGGTCCCAAGTCTATTTTACACAGGAATGTATTCTGACTAAAGTGCCAAGTATTTTTCTGATTTTGTTAGGAGCAACAATGGTATGTCAGATCAGTGCTATTCTCTTAATAAAAGATGTGTCATATGTCACAGAAAATGTCAGTGAAATGTCTGTGAAGTCAACAGCTGATGAGTATGATTCTATTTATACTTGCACGACTGATCAAATGCCATTTACAGATCAACAAATTCTGACTACAGAGGACCCAGGTGTTTGCCATCATGATGAGACACAGAGTAGTTGTAGCTATGGATCAATGCAAATTATAGAAAAGCACGTCACAGTTGCCAGAGGAAACCAAACCTTTGGAGGCACAAGCAGCAATGATACTGTAGATGCCATACAAGCCAATCAACTGGACACCAGTTGTGAATTACCGATAACAATATCTGAAACTGTTGACAAAAGCTCAAAATCTGACACATGTAAAACACTGAACCAAAGCATGGATGGAAATTCTAGGAGAGACTGCAGTCAGAGAGATAACGTGGTCACAGGGCTGACAATCACGGAAGTGTTGAAAACTCCTATTTTCTATACCTTGTTGTGTTATTTCTTGTGTGGAAATTACAGTGGTGTTATCATGTCCAATTACTTCAAAAAGTTTGGTCTTTATATGATTAAGAATGATCACTTTGTCTCTCTTGTGATCAATGTCACACTTTTGGGACAAATAGTTTGTAAAGTTCTAATGGGTTCAGCAATTGACGTATGGGGTGTGAAAAACACAATCGCATTTCTACTCTCAAACTTGAGTCTGGTTTCAGTTTTCTGGTACTTTTCACCTTTGCCGAGCCGATGGTTGTACATGGTTTGCACTGTTATCTTTGGTGGTTTGGGACAAGCAGTGCAGATTTCTGTGCCTATATCAATCATAAAGATATTCAGCCTGACCCAAAGTCCCAGAATCTACGTAATGCTCCTGACATCAGCCTTACTGCTCAATTTTGTTGGTCCTTATTTGATTGGTCTAATTCTCCAAACATATGGCTGGTTCTATTTGTTTCTCACAAATGCAGCAGCTGATACTATTGGTTTGGTTCTTGTTTTAGCTTTTCTTCCATCAAACACATAAATGTAATAAAAATCACAATGAAGTGAGGAAAAGACATGCACATGCATGTAAATTTATGCAATGACTGTCAGTAATGCTCACTATCCATATAGAACCCTCTTTCTATTTAAAATGTTAGCTGTTACAAAAGAGAGCTATCCTTCTCAGTAGATACAATAAATGTTCAGTTTACTGTTGATAAAAGAAAAATGAATAAGTAGCATACTATTAGAAACCCCAGCTGCAGTAAACATTTTAACAACTACAAATTGTTTTTTCAATACCCTTTATGTAACTGAAGTGGGAAGTGTAGAGAGGGACAGGCATTGCTGCTTCCTTTAATAGCTATATGTGAATCCACAATGACTGAAAAGTGCAGTATTTCTTTGTTTATCCAGTGGAATTTCATCGGGAAGAGCTAAAAAATAACGCCCAAGTATCAAATTTCCATTTTTCTTGCAATAAACATTATATAACAGATTACCTGAATAAACACAACTGAAGTAAAAACATCGAGAATGTGAAAATTTCTGCATGGGCATGGTTGGATTTTGATAACTTCTCACCTTGTACAACCAAATACCCCACCAGATATCTGCTTTCCATTTACCTGCCTAAACACAACTGCCCACCCCATAACTGGTCTTACTAGCAGCGTGCTTTCTTAGCTAATCTACAGTACAACAGCGGAATATTACATTCTATGTGACTGATGGTAATATTGCTTGTAAATTAGACCTGCTGACCACATGCACAAGACGCAATACATGTCATGTGTGTATTTATTACACTCGCTGTGTCATCGCTGTGTACGTCATCAGTATGTTCGTATTTGTTAAGCAATCCTCCATTGCTAGGCCTCGGTACATGCTACTGACACTCACTTTGTCTATCGTTGTTAGCAGATATAACAATCTGTTCCATCATGGCTGCTGTGAAGTAAAGGACACTTCTCAGCATCGATCAGAAAGTTGCCATCAGCAAGGTAATGAATATAAAATCAAAACCTATCACCCAGGTAATGCCTCCAGAGACAAAACATAATATAATCATGTTTGTTGCTCATGTGTGTTAGCTGACAGAGGAAGTAATTACATACAAAAATTATATGCATAACACTGCTATTTTCCTTTTTGAATATCACTGACTAAGCTCAAAACCTTTTATTTTGTTGTATACTGGAATAATGAGACAGCGAGAATAATGAGAGATTTTTGTCAGAACACTGATTGTCGTTATTCACCAGCTGTATTGTTCATGCATGTGTGCTGAGGTATCCAAGCTAAATGTTTATACTGTTTCAGTGAAGACTTTCATCACTGAATATTACAAATAATCATCTAATGTGACTCTTGCAAAACAACACCAAATCTAACGTGCCAACAGAAAAGGCCATAATGCCTCTTCACTTATTTATCAGAAAAGGTTTAAAAACAAAAAATTAAACCCAAGCCTCTGTTCAGCGGAAGATGATCAAACAATCACACCATTATTGAACCTAATTTTACCTAATTTTACATAACATTTGGCAAAAAGTATGCCTGATAGAGGTGATCCCCGATTTATTAATAAACATATCTTTCTTGGCCTAATTAAGTGGGTTTTTTTTTCTCTTGTCACAACACTACAAATAAAGTCTTGCTGTCAAAACAGAGAAATGAATCTTCCCATAACCTAAAGAAATCTTCATCAGCTGTGTTCTGAGACCAAAACAAAGAAGATAACTATCAACCTACCTCACAGAGTCAATCTTACCATTCTAGTAATAGTGGATGGTGCATGAAAATAACTGACTTTGAAACTGATGGTTGGATTAGTATTTTTAAAGGAATAATTCAATTGGCCAGTTGTCAGATATTTTTAAAACTCCTTGTTGATTTGAATTGAACTGAGTGACAATAAAACCCTACAGTTAAATTAGAGTTACTTTACAGAATGAGTCAATGGACAAGCTATTACATATTTTAAAAACGGCATTACAGCACATAAAACAGTGAAATCAAACGGTCCTGTTTCTCACGGTTGAATTACTGTTTTTCAAAGAATGATTCAACAGACTACATATCAGATTTCCAATTATTGCTAATAAACAGTCTGTGGGGTCAGCGGAAAGTAAAGATTTTACGATTTTTGTGAAAACACTTAGATCTAGGCATACCAAAATGAAGCAAAGGCCCTGAAAGTAGAATTAATAAACTACAACATGAGATATATTTTTTTCCAATTTGCTGACATATATTATTGACCTTGACCTTGACCCATTGACCTAACATGGAACCACAGTACAACTGATTAAATCAGCCATAACACCACAGAACAAAATATACAGCTGATCAAATCTGCCATAAATACTTAGAGGGTTAAACATCATAAGTATGCCATAGCTGAGAAGGTAGGTTTATGAGCATAAGAGTCTTACCAGTTCTGTCTGAGGTTGATCATGGTAATCTCTGCTGTAATAGGACAGATTAGGTCTGTCCTCTGACTGTCGTGGCTTGACTGGTCTTGCATGCTGTCTATATGTGGCACTCTTGGGAGTGTTGCAGAAAATCTTGATTGAGTCCTGGACACATCTTTCAATGTCAATCTCTGGGGATGGGAAAGTATTCTCTTTCAACATGCAACCCTCATGATACCAGTTATTTCAACTTCAAATAAATTAGCCCTTATTTGCGACTCTATTTTTCTTTCAACAATTAACACTTTTCACATTGACTTAAGCTCTCATATTAGTCAATGTGAGGATGGACTTAATTTCACTTTCAACATTTTCTCTTATAAAATGATATTACCATGGTTTACAATTTTATTACCATGGCTTACAATTTACTTTCAACATTTAACACTTTTCATATTTTTAAGGAATAACACCAATGCTTAATATTCATATGAACTGATATTACCATGTTGCTATATGCTACTAAATTATGATGCTACTATAATATTTTCAGCACTTAACACTTACCACATTTTCAAGAAATAACACATACGGAAAAGTCTCATGTGAATCAACAAGTCATAAATAAAGATTTATTTCAATCAGGAAAACATAAATGTCTTTTTGATACTTTACTGAAATGATGTCATATTTTTATTTTAATAAATTCCGAAACTGAACAAGGTAATATATTGTGAGTTGAGAGGCATAATGATGCATCCACCAATCACTTATCTGATTTTGATATAAAACATTAATTCCCAAGCATGCAATCACCCCTGCTTTTCTACATGTTATCGTCACTGAACATGCCAAATAAGAATGATCACTCAGATCATATTAAAGTATACATCAATACATTTTACTGGAAAGTCAAAAGTCATGTTTTTCTGGGTGGAAAATTTGCAGCAACAATACTATTCCTCTGGGCCAGTGATTTTTAGTTAAGATACAGTTAACAATGCCTAGATGCTCGTTTACATTTATTACATTATTATTGCTGGAGCATTTTATTCATATTGAAATATTTTGGGAGTTTTTTTTATCATTGTCTAACTGAACTCATTCAGAACATTCAAATAGCAAGAGGCTTGGCCACACTCTAGCTGAAATACTATTATGAGCAAAGATACTAAACAACTCGTCTTTTCAGTTGACATGTATCAACAGTCTATCCTCTTGACATTGTTGTTGTACTCATAAATTGCACAGTTAATTGTATAGTTAATGCTGTATGAAGTTGCTTGTCTGGGCTATGAAATGAGGGCATTTTGATAGGACATAAGTATTCACAACGCAATGTGTTCCATTATGTAAAGAAAGGAGCAGTGTGTGTCTACCACATAGGAACTCACACTGTCAAATGAATGTAATCACAAGAAGATTCCAAATGTGTCCATAGTGGACGGTAGGTCTCTCTTTGGTCCATATGTAAGACTTTATGGCCATTAATTATAATTTTGGAAACTTATGGCATACCAAATGAAAAAATGAAAAAAAAAAAAAGTTGTATTCAACAATGAATAATGATGAAGGTATGATACCTGGCATATCAGAAAAGAGCAAAATACATTCATTGAATCCAAAAGACAAGAGTCTGTCCCTCAGTTGCTGAAGAATGGATACTCCAATACACAGGGGGAATGATGAGTTGCCTAGCAACAGGGTGTCCCACAGGTGGACAATTTTGTGCATTGGGAAAACATCTGGTGGGAAGAAAGATAAAAAAATAAATGATAAGATAATAGATTTCCAACACATGAACTACCACACTAGTTTTCTCAAATCCTATAGCAGAAAATATTGAGTGGGAAGGAACATACTGACAGAAATCTCATAATGTATTTTTTTAAAAATAAAAATTGTATGTGTCAAGGTGATTTAGTGATACCTGCCATAAAATTTTCTAAATAATGATTCAGAAATTACAATTTTGTTCAGAATTTTATATGATGCTTTCTCACCTGAAACATTAATATCGTAATAACTCTTTCATTTAGGTGCCAGTAACAAAAGCATTACGACATATCATGAGGTCAGTTCTCTGTTGCCCTATCTCTATTTTGAGAAAATTGATGAGTTGTGTTTAGCAACTGTGTTTGTATATTGGAGATAGGACCAAATGATTTTCAAAATCTACCTGTAATTAATGAAATGACTATAATATATGATAGATTTACTATCCGTCTTTCACATGACATATATATCTCCAAATCCCCCAAAACCAAGATAGGACAACAAAGAACTGAGCTCGTGATATTACAAAGTAGGCTGATAATAATCTTACATATATCAATCTTAATTCTGACATAAACTTTTTTCAAAAAACTCTATTCTGATCACTGTCTTTGCATATTTTTTACACATCTCTTGACCATACTTACGTGCATACATGGTCAGAAACCAAGGTATAGCATAAAGCTGAAATAAAAGTTAAGAGATACTCCTATTAACAAAAGCTAACTTTCAGTTTCAAAAATAAAACGTTGACATACAACAAGAAAAATCATAAAAGATGAATTAAACTTTAAACAGGACAAGATGTGCATTTCGTTCACATCTTGGAAGAGCAATCACCAACAAACAATTTTCAATAACATTGAGCTTGAAATCACTGAGCTTTTGACACGAATTATTTGCTATATGAATCATTTTTATTTCCAGCCTGACTTGCTGGAGAAAAAAAACAAGCAATTTTCTTGAAAGATATTAAGATTCTTTCACTAAAACAAGAACAGTACATATGAATCAGTGCAATCATTTAGGCTGAATTTGAAATCATCAGTAGAAACTAAAAAAAAAAAAAAATCCACTAATTGTAACTGATTTGATTCCCAATCTTCCCAGTTCATCATAAATACTATATAAATCAGTGGCAGAACACATAACCTAGTGCTTACGTCTGGAATGAATCCGATACCATCTAAATGGTTGCTGAGCTCTGGATCATGGAAACCTATAAGGTGTGAGAACACGGCTAAGTACTCTGTGGATGAGTAATGCAGATGAATATAAATGAGATTGCTTGATATACAAATACATGTGGTGAAAAAAAAAAACATTGAGAACGTCACTGATATAAAATAAGAGAGTCAAGATTCATATCATTGTTGCTGTTTCGTTAGCTTGTCCGCTTGCCTAAATTGCTGAGTGTTGTCCACAGGATCCAACACTGACCAGTTTATAATTACAACTGCAATGAAAGAAATTCATTGACCGATCTGCCTATATAAGGAAATCACAATGGGTCAAAGGTCAAACTTGATTCTCATCCTGTTCTATGTTTGATATGGTGCTTGATTGTAATGATCTCATTATTAGAAGTGAAGAGAGAATTCTCTTGCCAAAGCGCTTCACTGCTGAGTTGTGTCGTTCTAAGCAAATTTTCGGCGTTCT
>JBCAUA010269799.1:0-20004 GCA_038406235.1 Peronia verruculata | reverse complement strand
ACAGGACAACCCCCCCCCCCCCCCCCCTTAAGGGTTTTGTTGCAGATCTATAGTATAGATACCTACTAAAATAGCCTATAGATCTCTTAGTATTAGAATTCTGCTTCGTCCAAAAATAGTGCTGAGGTACTGAGTAATAAAATAATAGTATTAAAACTCAGTAATTGTAATTAAGATGATAATAATAAAGAAAAAAAACCTGCAAACTTGTTACTTATGATGACAATAACAATATAATGGAACTCGGCAACTCAGTTGTTATAATAACACATTAATTTATTATTTAATAACAAACTTGGGACCTCAATATTTAGAATAATAGGAATGAAACTCTGCAACTTGGCAGGCCTACTTATAACAATAATAATGATAATTTCATTTGGGATTACAATATTAATAACAGACCTACTTGGCAACTCAGTATAAAACTTTGTGATTGCTTACACAGTGATGAAACCAGTCATGCAAGATAAAATTGAAGACTTAAATTTCAGTTTTGTTTCTCTTCTTCGGGTTTCACTTTACAGTTTTTATTCATTTTTAAAAAAATTTTTCTCCATTACTGTCTGTTAACTTTGCATGTTGGATTTATGAAACATACTGATTAAATAAAAGGTATTACACTTAATTTGAGAGCTGAAAGTACCCTTATGTCTTAGACATACTAGTATACCTTATGCATCATGAAATAAGTGCAATAGCTCAACCATTTCTTTGTTTTAATGAAGAGGTGTCACTATGGTGCAGGCATGAGAGAGCAAGCAGTCCATGTGACTGCTATAAAGAGGTTTGTAATTCAGTATTATAGAGATGTAAAATTTCCTCTATCTTACTTGGACAACAGACATTAAGGCTATTTTAGATTCTTTATTTTGTTTGTTACCTCTTTTTTTATATTTATTTTTTTCGTAATAATAAATTTTTTAAAATCTATTTTAATTTTGCTGGCTATTCTAAATGCATTATTTACAGCAGAGACCATGAGACATTAGGGAAAATGAGTTGGAAGTAGCACTGGGTGATAAAGATCTACAGCCGTTTTTTGTCATTTTTTACTACTTTCCAACTAAGATACTAAATTTCTTTTTCTTTTTACAAAATGACAATTTAACCCTTTTTAATATGAATAAAGAGAAGTTTTGGTATCATAGTAGGAAAAAAGAGAAAAACAGCTCTGACTTGAGCTCACCCGGTGCCACTTCAAACTCATTTGCCCTGGGCGCAAGACAGCTGATGACCCTGATGTTAACTGACTGATTATTTTTTTAGATTTCATTTTTTTAAAATGATTTATCATCTTATTTAAGGAATAGATCTTATGAATTTATTACCAGATCTAGAATAATATATAGTACTTTACTATCATCTCACATATCTGTGACTTAGTTAAGCTGACATGCAAGCAGACAGTTTCAATCAATAATAATGGCAATAATGTACGGACTTTGTGCAGCCCGGGCAGTAAAATAGAGGGATTTCATTAGACAATCTGTAAAACAAAACAAAAATCTTAATTTTTTTTTTTTCAAAATGTGCTGGCTAAGACAAGCAATGAAATTAAAAGTACAGCTTATTAAGACAACAAACGACAAGATATAAGTATTTTTATGATATAATTGGTTTATAATATGCACACATGGAAATCAATTCCCAACATAAATCTAGACCTAAGCCAAGATCTAGGTAAGAAAAGGTCAAAGAAGCTGGCAAGCCTAGATCTTAATTCATTCTCTGACTGAACTTGCTCTTTTTCATAAAGTTTGTATGATCTCCATGGCAGTACTGGATTTAAACTGATTTACGAAGTGTTAGGTTATGACAGGTTTTAACAAACATGCAAAAACATAAATTTGAGTGAGACAAGCTATGGATACAATGGACTCCATCATCAATCACCTGCCGCTCACCTATAGCTCTAAGTGCATACTGTCATCTAAAATAAGGGGCAAAACAGAGTTCTAATCTGGAGACACAGTGAAAGTCGTTTTCTGTGCATCCAATAATTTATCATCATGCCAAATCATGGCTTGTTCAACAAATCAAATAATATAATCTTCGTTTCATGCGCGATTTTTTTTTTTTTTAAATCTGACATAATAGAGTGCGAAGTCCTAGATCTCGATTTAGATCTTAGATCTAGAGATTCTAGATCCCTTACCTGCAGCATCAGCCACACAAGCCCCTACGATTGCAGAAACTTTCTTTTGCTGAAGCGGCGATAGTTCGCTAACAGCCGTCACAGCCGCGGCCATAGCGCGAAGAAACTGTAGACTCCTAATTATTCTCGGTTATTTATGACTCAGCATTATAGTTCACCTTCTTTTAAGTAAGACAGGCATGACCTAATATTTATTGGGCTACACTGTAGTAGATCTAGATCTATCTACATGTATGTATTACGGTTGCATTTTCAACAAAGCGTAACTAAGGTCAAAGGTGAAAGGCGCTCTCTTCAACAAAAGATACAGAATGATATAATAATAGATATTCAAAATTTAACGGTTCATGACGATCAGTTGCAAAAGAAACGAACTCGAAGTTCTGTGTACAAAGCGAGATCTACATGTACTTGTGATAAAATATAGGTCTAATTCCCCATGAAGATCTACGTACTTTATTACTCACCGAGTTAACAATGTTAAAAAGCATCTTTTACTGCGGTGTCAAGAAATTTGTTATAAAACCGAAATTGTCGTCGCAGATGGCTATAACGGTACAGTGAAAAAATAGTAGATCATTTAATTTAAAAAATCTTGCCATATTTTCATATCTTCGGATTTATATTGCATTAAGTATACAGTCTACATGTTTGGTGTTAAACTATGAAAAACATGTCTTCAAAAAGTTCTTATTATATAATGTTACTTGAGCCTCAAGTTTATTAACATTCATATGGCAAGGAAACCTATACCTTTACATTATTAGTATGCATGAGATTAGATTTCACCCAGGATTCTATTAACTTCTATTAACAGATTTTCTCTTCAACTGATTTTATTAGCCAGTGGAAATATTCTTTTTCCATAGCCCATTTATTGGAGAAGCCCTGGTTAATTGAAAATAAATAAATTAATCAATAAAGAGATAAATAGAAAGTAAATACGTTGAATCTTAATCATGAAACTTTAATTTCAGTCATTCTGAAGGTTTAAATATTCAGTGCATGATCGATTTTTTTTTCTTTTTTATCCACATAAAGTCTTTCCCATGGGCCTTGCTGTGATTGTAAAGAGGCTTCCTCTGACAGGTTCAATAACACTAATAGCAGAGAGAAAGAGAGAAACAGTTCCTGCATCCATAAGTCTGAACAGTAAAAAAAACAATTTTAAAAATAATTTAGTTGAATACTGATAAATAAATTTGTAATTTGCATTGAGACAACTTCAAGATTTGAATGAAATATATTCTCTGTACGGAGGTGGCAGAAATGTGTCGCTGATGAGTTTTGCATCCTGTCCAAATAGACTTAACCTGGCCTTCCTTGTTAATTAAGACTCCCTTTTAAAACATGGAACTCACAAAACCTCATTCAGTGTGGCATACTCAGATAATATAATTATTAGGGGCACCAAACAGCAGTGTAAATACTGGTCAATACTAATATGGAGGTGACGTTGTTTTGTCCAACAACAAGTATACACAGACACATGGTGTTCATAATAATAAAACAAAATTATAACTGTCAATATGAACACTCAGCTACTGACAGTCTCTCTACCTGTAATCAGTTCACTGTTATTGTCAGCAGTCATGAACTCTAAGAGACTTGCCCATACCCATATTCAACACAGAACAAGAACATAAATACATAAATACGTCTGACTTTGTTTTAATGATGAAGTTTATTATTATCAATATCAACTCCAATCACAATTTCAGGGAAGAGAGAAACAATGAGCAATATTTTGTTATAACTATGTAGCTCTATATTAGAGTCATTTCTATTTTCAAAATGTAAGCATAGTCCAAAAAGCATAAATTCATTTCACTTCAAAAGTGCAACTGAACTAACAGACTAAGGATACTTTTCTGTTCACTAAAATACAAAAAATAACAATTACCCAAATGCAAATTTGATTCAAGCCAAAACAGCAAACTGCTAAATTGTGATTTGTGCAATGTACAGTTTATATTCTCATGCAAAGCACACAACTTCCACAGTGTTCATGTTTAACACAAAAAAGAAGTCATTCAGATCATAACTTATATTTTCTTTGGAAGTGACTAAATTTTTCCTTACCCTTTTTTTTTTTTCCCAATGTTTCGAATCAATGACCACAAAAGACAGAAATAAAAATGTAAATAATCATAAAAAAGGCCAGCATGCCCCTCATTTTTCTAATGAAACTTGGTTATGATGATTAAAAAATATATATATAGTATTTTCCAGGTGAAATGATTTAAACCATGGAGCGATGTGGCTGATAGAATGAAAAAAAAAAAAAAATATGTTGAAGAAAATAGACACACCTGAGACAAAAGGCCTATCTAGGAAATCTTACAAGCAAGTAGGCACAACATCACGTGCGACTGAGCGACATGGTAAAAATATGGACGGATTTATCACTCTAATATACATGTATTGTGATAAATATCATGCTTGTTGATACTGAAAAAAACCTGTGCACTGGACTGAGTAATGATTTTATAAATGCTGAAGTGTTGCTAGTTCCTCATCCTTTTTCCCCATCTTTTTCTATTTTTGTTTCCTTTTCCTTTATAATTATTATTATTATAAATTTTTTTTTGTTTTGGCTTAGAAGTTCATTATTTCTCAAGTTCTTGCGCTTTACTAATAAATATTCTAAAAAAAGAAAAAATGGAAAGAAAGCCATATATACAAGATGATCTTTCAAACTAATAGAAATTTTATCAACCAATATTTATTCTTTAGAGAAATGGAAATTTCATGGAAGGTGATTCAAATAGTAGTTGTCATAAATTGGTCACGTTGACCCCATTATTTTGTCTTTCCCCAATCTTTTTGCAATTATTATACTCCCCTGGCATTTTCTTCACATGCCAAAAAGGAAATGCCTCTGAGCAAATCATTTTAAACAAAAATAGTAATTCCACATCATCCCCTCTCTTGTAAACAGTCAGAGAAAAGAAAAAGATCAGGCTCTATGTATCGTATCTATCATATTTGCTCAGTGCTCATAAATTGTAACATCAACATCACAGCCAGTTTGCCAGAAGAGTACAACCAAAAATAAGACAAAGTTAAAGTTTGTACAGAAGAGGACACGGTGCAAAGACAGATACTTTTTATGATAGCAAATGAACGCACGAGATACAGCTTTACTGAATGGAAACTATGCCAAAAGTGCATGAAAAGTAAAATGAAGACAAAGAAAAAAAATGAGACAAACAAAAATCAATGAATCTAACCCTGAAGTACAAACTAAAACAAATGTAGCAAGTAAAACATAAACTTCAAAATAAAGCAAATAAGAATGCGTTACCTCCTCTATTTTCTTTGCTCTCATTGACATTGTGTGTTTTGTGAAGAAAAAAAAGAAAACAAAAGAAACATTTAAACAAACACACAAACAAACAAATGATCATGTACAAGATGTTTTATGGAAATTATTAACTAACAAATAAATAAATATGGATTAACATTTTCTCTACCAGGATTATTCAATCATTTTTATTTTTAATTTTACAACAACGAAGGTAGTATGAATTTCATCCTATTCCAATTGTCATTTTGTTTTTGTTTTATTTTTCCCTTTCAATATTTTGTACAGGTTTCACAATATCGTGGTGAGAACAGTTTGGACGGATACCATGTTTTCCCTCACTGGGCATAAAACAACAACAAACATCTGTAAAAGTTCATAATTTACCAAATAGGCCTTTATATAACATACAGTTTCAAAATGAGAAAAATAAAAAGGGGGAGGTAACAATAATACATTTGATATGTGGCATTCATGGTTTAATAGAAGAAATTGAATCTAAGAATACAAATACAATTCATCCTTCTTCAATGATCAAAATATTTGAAAATGTTACCTATACAAGTCAAGGCAAAATGCGATATATATCTGTGAAAAAATTTCCTGCAACAAGCCAAGACCTCTGATTACTGCTTCACTATGGCATTTAGAAACAAAATGAGAATACATCTTGCGACAAGAAATCTTATTCTTATGCTGGGGCACTGTGCCTCAAAAGAAGGCATTCACTGTCTTAACAATGGGCTAAATTAAATTTACACCAAGGAATGATGGGAAGTCACCAGCAGCTTTCTGTGTTATGGATGCACTGTATGACAATGTTGTTCATCTTTATCTTATCAACTATTCTCATGTTTTCATTCACATTATGTGTATGTGGGTGAAATTTTGCAAAACTGGGCACTACATTATCTTATCATCTTGATTCATCTATTCAAAGTTTTTTTAAATTACATAATTGAGAGTTCCCTGTTCTGACTTTATACCTGTATTCCTTGCAATTAAAATCCATGCAACATGTACTTGCATATATCATTACTATTAATACAGAGCTGACAGCTTTTAAAAAAACAGTATAACCAACACTATCAAATGAAATTTATTTGAGGGTCCAATCTATGGATACTGAGTTGTTTTTCTCCACCATCATTCAATGAATTTTCAAAATGCAGCAGTATAATATCCACAAGAAGGCTGCCAAATTACTTTACTGACTGGTAAGAAAATTATCTTTGACAAAATTTGTGCCCAAGGGCAAAACAAGAGCGCACAGACTCATCCTTGTGCTAAGAATATTCTTCAGACCCAATGTAAGTTATTTCGACTGAGCACATGCATATATAGATACCTTCTATGGTAAAATATCTAAAAAATATGTTCAATAACAATTCATATGTGAATGACATGATCTCAAAATACATGAATCCATGCCGAAATAAATAGATATAAATAGTATTTATATTTATATTATATATATTATGTATAAGAATAGATCACACATCCATTCACAGTATTCACATATTCAAAGGAACTTCAAATGTTATCAACAATTTCAGTCTGAATCTGATGATAATTTTCAAATCCCGTGCTTTTTCACACCACTCACACGCGTGTTTCAATGTAAACTTATACATGTGCCTGTGCATCAAAATTGAAGACTATGTTCAGAGTTTTCTCAAACAGTGCCATCAACCTGAGGAAAAACTCTCAAAGTCCATTAAGTAGGTTTATCTTACAGGAACTGATGCCATGATTTGTACAAATGGCAAAAAAAAAAAAAATAATAATAATAATAATAAAAATGCATGACAATATCTACATAAGCAATGAAACTTTTAAATATGATCAATACATGTTTTAATCAATTAAATTAAATACTTGAGTTTCTTTCAGACCTGACAATTTCAAAATATCTGTTTAACTTTTTGTGAAGCTTATTTTAAAGAAGTTATGTGTAATAAATGTGTAAACTATCCAACTCACTAAAAAGTTTTTATTATTTACTTTTTGTCCTGGACTTTCTCACAACACTCTTGTATTTGTTTTTTGTTTGTTATTTTTTTGCCTAATACAAAACCAACCCATAAACATATGGGTTTCAAGGGAACTACAACGTAATACCAAATCTATACAATAGTTACTTGTATCAAATGGTTAATGAAATTAGTAAGTGGCTCCCTTGGCAGGGAAGAAAACAAACATAGCAATTAGTTTAATTTTTTCTTTTGCTTTCTTTTTAATTTGATTCCCCAAATGCCAGGGACATATTCAAAACCTATCTGAAAATATATCTGACTGTTAGCCAATACAAGTTTTTGAGATGCAGGATTGTTGTCTCATGTAAAAGTTAATGATGATTTTTAGAAGTGTCGTGAGGCATGACAAAATTAATACAAATGCAACAAGTTAAAAAAGAAAAAATGCACAGTTCTATAATTGATTGTTTAACATCCTTAAGACTTTCCTGATAGGAAAGTACATGCACCATGTTTTATGTTCTATTACTTGCACACAGTTCATTTAATCCATCATGTATTGTCTGAAAATACAAAAAGTAGGTCTACTCTCTTATGTGTTGATATCATAGTGATGGAGTATATAATTCTAAGCAGCAGACAATTATGTGAGCAGGCTTCGTTGCATTAACAAAAAGAGTTTCAAAGAGAGAGACAGAAAGAGAAAGATAATGAAAATGCTGTACTGCATCTTTCTGCCAAGACAAAAAGCATTCTATTTTCACCAGTGCTTTCAGTATAGAAGCAGAAATTACAAGTTTTGTTAGTCATTTCATCAAAGGTAGGTCAAACACAACAACTTGTACCATCACTTGCAAGCCAGGGGTTCTATACTTAAGGCTGATACATGGAGAAAGCTCAGTCCTTGCACATTCCTTACTTCATAACTGGGTGGATATCGTACTTCAAAAAAAACACTGTCTATTATTGTTTCACAACAAAACAAGTGAAATGATCTATTCTTTATTACTCGCTGAAATAGCCTCCCATAGGGCTGAAAGGCCTGTCAAAACAAAATAGAATCCTTCATTATGCTCCCTACGGAAAACAACTACTCAAATGATCTATCCTTTAATATGTCACTTACAAAGTGAAACAAAGATATGATCTATCCTTTATTGTGTCCCCTACAGAATAAATAAAATGAAATAATCTATCCCTTATCGTGTTACCCACAAAATAAAATAAGTGAAATAATCTATCCTCTTTCATGTTAACCAATAGAATAAAATATGTGAAATAATCTATCCTCTACCATGTTACCCACAGAATAAAATATGTGAAATAATCTATCCTTTATCATCTTACCATAGAATAAAACAAGTGAAATGATTTATCCTTTACTATGCTCCCTACACAACAACACAAGTGAAATGATCTATGGCTTGTCCTGCTCCCTTTTCCCATTCCTCACAAACTCCAGCTGCACACCCTATCATTCCCAGACCTTTCTTCTTTCTACTTGATATCGCCTACTGGGAACCTCAGAACTTGATTGGTGGCTCTTCTTAATTCTGGTTTTTGAAAAGCCAGTCTTAGGGTGGTAAATAAATAATACTGTTGAGCTTACAAAGTAGGAACTGGTCTTATTCACATAACTGTGCAAGACAAAGGCTTGTCTATCTTCAAGAATTATATTCTTTAACAGTTTCACTGAAATTACAGTCTTATACTTTGAGACTCTGACAACTGATTATAATCCTGTCACAATGCTCATCCTCTAAGATACTTGCAAGAGATATATATTGTTGTCAAGTGCTCAGAGCTGAAGTCTGTCAGGTAACAGTGGCTGGATATGTAAATATTCATTATACATTTTTGACCAGTCATCAATAGTGAAAAGGTGGCTTCAACTTCAAGCCCTCATGAGACAGTGGATAGCATTGCAACTCCAACTACTAACATAAGACACTACCCTCTTGTGTCACCTGGGAATTTTTTTCCCTAAAAAATGGTATTTCCTGCAAAAAAGATCTCCACAGGATATACAACCAATAATAAAAAATAAATAAATGAATAAAACCTCTGGTGGCTTGTATCTATCTCTCTGCTAGATTTCTTCAACGTTGCCCCTGTGTTTTAAGCTAAATTTACTACACAACTGTGATGGCTAGTGCATACAAAACAAGGAAAAATGCAGATTCATCTCTCCAGCAGAATTACTTGTACAAGTAATATACAGAAGGGGGGGGGGGGGGGGGATATTCCAAAAAACGTCATTCATATTGCTTCCCATTAGAAAACACTATGGTTATTACTCAGTTCTACATAAGATTTTTTACAATGACTAAAGATTACACAGGAGAAGGAGGAAGAAAACGGATCACTGATGATCACATCACTCTCCTCACTACAATTTTCTGACTTCTCAGGCATGTGCATCTTTGTCTTCATAGAAAGTATGTACCTGAACTGGTCATGCAGATGAATGAGGCAAACCACAGAGAGAGGATTTCAAGTGAGTAAGGAGCTGCCTGACTTAAACCATCACGTCATTTCTAAACGCAGATGTTTCAAACTAACAGCTATAGGTCACCTGATTTGCTACTGCAGGTCCACCAAAAGTTTCTGATTGATCACAGGCAATATGACTAAGGTAGAATATCACAGATACTTGCTAATGCAAAGCAAAGCATGACTGGCTCTGAGTTTTGCAACATACACCTCATTGACAAACAAAACAATCATAATTACAATGGTAGTAATAGAAATAATATTAACATATGTAAACATTCTCAGTTGTGAGGTCACTGCGACAACATTCAGGGATGAAAATAGCACTGAAAGCTACAATGCCCTGGAATAGATGGCATTATGACTCTTTCACTCTGAATGACAGAATTGTTACCATTTATCAAAATATTTCTCTCCTTTTTCCTCTCTGTCCTCACAAACTCATGGACGGGTAGCTTTTTGTGATTAGGAAGGTGCTCCAGACAGTTGTATAAAATGTTATAATCAACTTGCATAAAATAATTATCTGTGAACAGTTGACCATATGTTGTACATTGTTCAAATCATTTCAAGGGTGGGTGTTAACTATCAGTGGTACTTGTACAATGACTGTGTGTGAAACTGGAATGTTTTTTAATACCCTGGAAACATCGGGCATATGAATATTCTTTGTTATGTTTATATGGCTCCTTGAATTCTTTACACCACATTGAGGGAAAAAAAAATGTTGTTGAAAGACAAGAGGCTGAAAATCTTTTACATCATGAAATGTAACAAAGGAAGTTCATTCCAGGCTACTGACACGGCTATCTGTCAGCAAGCAAGAAGACCTATATTCTTTCATCATTTTGATTTCAGCTTAACTTTATATATAGTAATTATAACATAGAAATACAAAAATGTCCTTGCTCCAACAACATAAATGGACTTCTAATTTAAATGAGATAAATGTATAAGTTCTCCATGGGTGAGATAAGGTGAACATATCTGTAAAGCTAATTTTTCATTCTACTTAATCAGAATCTGCCAAACATTGCAAAGATGCCACTCTGGAATGGACTACCCAAGCCTTATCAAATCCTAAAAAATGTAAAGTTATTCCAGAATGCCCCTTACACTGAACCCACCTCAGCATAGCAATAACAGTCTACTGCACTGTGACACTAGATCAACTGTCTGTTGTGTGAATGGGAGGGATGCTCTTGTTCTCGGATTTGAGATAATTCAGTGTTTGCCCTGTGTATACATGACTGTTTTGTTCCACTCTTAATCATCCTCTATCAAGCTTTGTAACAACTGGATCTGTCGGTTGGTGTTGCCAGGCTCAGCACTGGCTTTCTCCAGCAATCCTTGACCCATGCACTGGTACAATTTGTTGACTAGCGTCACCGTCGCATGCCGCAGGTCTCCACTACCACCATGCACTGCTGCACCACTTGAGTTCATTGACCCCAGAAGGTGCCACAATAAAGGCAGGACATGCAACACTATTGGTTTCTGTTTACGGGGGTAGACTTTATCCACCAAATCTGAGGATAAACATCAGTGACATTCAACAAAGATGGCAAGTACTAACTTCATGGAAATTTATACTCAGTTTTTCACAAAATGTTATTTCCACAAAGCCAAACTGTGTGCCCCCATTTAAAAAAAAAATAAAAAAATTACAGCTATATGGAAGGCCAACTATCCTGATACAAAAAAAAGAAAGAAGGCAAAAGACACTTCTAGATCTTCACTACATCAATTTCAGCCCTAAATTTCTATCTGAAGTCATCAAGATATCTCCAGATATGTTGCATTGTTCAGCAAATATTAGACAATGATTAAACCTAACAGAACCCGTCCTCTCCTGACAAGCTTGAGTTTTAGAATTTTCCATTTTTTTTTATAAGCTGTTAACTTAGACTACTTACAATCCCATGAGTGTGGTGTGTGCAAATGATCCCATGCCTAGAGTGCAAACCAGGCAACTTGTTGCTTCACTTAGATGATTATCATTATCCTGGGTTTCATTTGCTAGTATTACAAGCATTAAAATTTTAGGAAATTATTTACAAACACTTCTACCAAATGAATGCAATTTTTGGTTGGTGTAAAGCAAAGTTCAAATAGCAGCATAAGTGTTCCTAGCTGTATTATAGAGTTGTCAAAGGGTATGATTTGAACAATAAAAAGGACATCAGGATGAAAGTATAGAGATTCTAGCAGCCACATGGTTAGGGCTCTCCTCAAAGACTTACATGCCACTTTGAGAACCATATCTGCTTTGCTTCTGGCTGTTGCATTGATAGCCTGATTAGCAAAGGGCTGGACCAGCATCGTCAGCTCTGCACAACAGAGAGAAGAAAAAAAAATTACCCCCTTTGTAAAGATAGAAGTTGATTTCCATCATGATTTTATGTCAATGTGTCAGGCTATTGAGATTGTTACTGGCACAATATGGACATAGCAGTTTCCAAGGTTAAAGTCTATCAATTCATACTGTTCTCAATGCAAATGATACAAAATGTAGTGCAATAAAAAGAAATCTTCTCTGAGCAACACATTTCAAGCAAATATTAAGTTTACAAGGTGATTTGCTAATTGTCAGATTTCAATATCATTGTTAAAAGGCAAATCTCTTGATATACCACAAAATCAATTTTCAGTATAGTTCTTCATGTCACTATGAACATGATGGACATTATGTTTTGCCTTAGGTTCCTTCTCTTTGTAAAGAGTAATATGTTGTAGACATTTAAGACAGCCATACCCAAATTCTCAATGAAAGCCCCTAAGATATCAGCAGCTGTAGTGTAGATTTCCTTGTTCTTTGAGCTGAGGTTTGGTGCCACAGCACCCACAGTCATGCTGATGACGCTGCTTAGGGAGTCCTTGAGCATGGGCGTCACTTGCAGCATGACTTTCAATGCATAGAGATTGACTTTGGAGTTGGAATCAGTGAGACGAGGTAGGAATTTGTCAAATATCTGTGGAAGCATCAAATATGTTAGGGTCTGTTGTCTACAGAGCTTGCCTGCAGGATTACAATGATCTCTTATCAGACAGTGTATCAGTAGAAACACGTTAATTATTTCAGATGTGTGAAATAAAGAAACAGATCGTGAGCTCAGTTCTCTGTTGCCCTATCTCCATTTTTCACATTCTGAGAAAATTGATGAGTTGTGTTTAACAATTATTTTTGTACACAGGAGATAGGACAAAATGATTTTCAAAATATACAGGTTTGGGCAAGTGATAGGTGAAATGACTACAGTGTATGGTAGATTTACTATCCCTTTTTCACATGACATATATGTCTTCATATCCCCCAAAATGGAAAAAGGACAACAAAGAACTGAGCATGCGAGATTGGAGTATAAGGATGTTATAGTTGGTGCTTATCTTTAAGGTTATGGTTATCTTGTACTAAGCATGGCAACTGTGGAAACATGTACAAAAAAGTGTCTGGATATGTCATATGAGACTGTGATTGTCCCTCAATTTATACATATCACAAGCAAAATTCTTTTCATTGACATTTTATCTTTTTTTATTTACTGGAGAAAAAAATGTGGAAGCATTTTGAACCTACATGCATGAGATAGAAATGGAATAAATTTACGCCATTTGTAAGTATGTAAAAAAAAAAAAAAAATGGAAAATCACCAAAAAAAATGTTGTGCATGATGGGTGTTTCCAAAGGATAAAAACTCATGATGTTTTGTCAGTCTCGAATAAACTTCATGATCTGTTGCTGAAATATGAAATATTTCATTATCTTTTCTCCTGCTCTTAAACTGAGCTCTTCAACTGAGAGATCTGTTTCATAAGTACTGGTCTCCTTTACACCGAAGTCACTGTTTCAGAGAAGCAGAATTTGCTCTTCCTTACTCTAAATTTCCTTGCTGTTCATATTTGTTAACATGTGACATAAGAGCAAAAACTTCAAACTAAGGACGTACTTTGATGATCTGTGTGGACACCAGCTGGGGATTAGTCTCACACATTGACAAGAAACTCGACAAGCCATCATAGCGCTGCTGCCAGTCTTTGGCACCCATCAGTCCTATCATGGCGTTCACCTCCTCCATGCGAGCCTCGTCTGTCCTCACAAGTGCCCTGCGCCGAGTATGATTGCCGATGCCACTGTCCGCAGAGCTGCAATTAAACAATAGAATTTGTTCTGATGACTAAAATTTTCCTCAGAAATCTTTCACATATAACAATAACAAAGTCTTTCACTTTTCCAATGGCTTTTGATATGATGTCCAAAAACTATCGTATCCATTAAGGTCTTCAAAGAAGAAATGAAATGACATCTTCTTCTGTTTTTTCTTTAGGTTCTGATCTTCAGCCTCTAAACACTCACTAAAATGTATGACAATCCATGAAGACGTTCTACTCAAGTAGTGCAGAAAACATCAACATAAAGTCACTTATTCTTATATTTACAATCATCATTTTATCTTTAATCCATTCTCAATATTTCTCACATGAAATACCCAGTACCAGGATCAGTCTTACTATAGAAAGCATTAATTTCACAATGCATTCAAACATTTCCACAAACTACTGAATAAATCAGAATATGCTACAGAAGACATGAGCCCTCAAAGCTTCAAATAATTCTTTAGCCCATTATACAGTGGACAGTGTACCTGGTGGCTGATCCTCCCCTTACTGATGAGTTTGAGCGACTGCCATGTCCAGATCGTCTTGACCTTGCAGAGGCAAGTTCACTGGGCCGGTCACCCAAACCCTTTGGACAAACACATAAAAGCTGTAGTAAAACTTTCTTCCTATATGTTTCACCCATTGATAACTAAAATACAACTAGCAAAGGGCATATAACTCTTCTGATAAAGAAGACCTGCATGCAAAACAAAGAAAAAAAAAACAGAGGATTCAAAATAGCTGCTGGTTTTTTTATTTTCTTCACAATGCACCTTGAAAAAAAAAAAAATATATATATATATGCACTTGAAGAACACCATGGCTGAACATTCTGAAGTTTTACATGTTGTATGTTCCAGACTGTCTGCGTTAAAAAAAAAAAAAAAATCTACATTGCTAAAAAATATGATAGCAACAGAAGTTGTTTATCCCCAAGTCAGTAGACCCTCGATTAATGTGTATCAGGCATATCAACTTTAGCTTTGAAGTGAAATATGATGTCTTGAATGTTTCTCAAACAAAAAAGTATATAAATGATAGAACAATATAAAAAGTGATAGTAGACTATATGGAGTACAGTCTTACTTTTAATTTTAAGTTGTCTACAATGTCTTGAATATTTCTGAGAGTGTTGGCAGGCAGATACTTGGTAAGCATCCGATCGAAGTCTTGGTGGGACATCAACATGTGCAAAATCTTTCTCCCATAGTACCTGTAATGATCATGTAATGTTAAACTAAAGCGTGGTGAAATGTAGGGGAAGCAAAGCTCAGTTAAGTTATAAAGAAAAGAACAGCAAGCAGATTCAGAATTAAGTCACAATGAAAATAATGATTAGAAAACAAGTTCAGAGCAAAGTCATTATGAAATGAGGAGGAAGTAAGATGAGAGTTACATCATCATCATGTGAAAAGGAAGCCAGTTCAGGGTCTAGTCACGATGGATGAAATTTTGACCACTTGTACCTGGTTTCCGGCGATCCATCCATGGCAAACTGTGCTGCTGTGGGTAGCACTCGGTCTGTGATGTCCTTCACCCCACTCAGGATGCGGCCTGAGCCCATCCGCTCTACAATATCCACCAGGAACTGAGCTGTCGTCTTACGAATTTGAGCATTTTTGTGTCTGCAAAGAGAACAGGTGAAAAACAATGAAACATGATGATGAGAACACGTAACCTACACAATATTTCAGGCAACTAATAACTGACAGGATCCACAATGTGGCTGCACATTCATTTTCAGAATGTACAATCAGAAATTACCTTCATGTTAGAGATCATCATATATTTCTACACAAATAAAATAGTTAAATTTGCATTTTTATAAGGCTGGTGCCACTCCTCTTTTCGTACACTTGTCATGAGAAAAGGCTTGCTGGCCTAGAGAAAAAGGGATTTTGATGGTAAAGGGGACTGAAGTAAGACAATTCTGTTTCTGACATGAAAAAAAGTTTCTTAGTAACATGAAACTGTTTCTAACATGAAAAAAGGGTCTAAAGTAACATGATTCTGTTTCTATCATGAAAGAAAAGGGTCTAACGTAGCAAAATTCTTTTTCTAACAACAATATGAGGTTTTAAACTGCTGAGAGGGCAGCCCATTGTTTCTGCTCTGAATCATGGTGATATTCTCACATGTCTGCTGGCATTCTGTTGCAAATTTCTCACTGCCAAAGTGAACACAACAAACTCTCGGACTTACGAGGCTCCACCTCCTATCAAGCCCAGCAAAGCCCTCTGTGCCGTGACATTGTCGATCATATTGCAAAGTGCCTTGTCCACATCCTCTCGGATAAACTGATTGCTTTCTCCACCCTTGGCCAGCAAGGTTTTCGTTGTGATATCCACTTCCTGCAGATGACAGAACAAGAGAAAATTAACAACCTGTATGAAAATGACCACAGGTGTAAGAACTCCTTAAGATGAACTAAGTCACCAAAACCCACTGATAAAATAACACCTTGACAACCTGGAAGTTTAATTAATCAATTCAATAAATGATAGTAATCTAAAAGAAAACTCACAGCACATGAATGAGGACAAACAAGCATGTACGAAGACCGGCAAGGAAAAACAAGAAGAGAGGATGGAAAAGGTGATGGGAAGGAAGAAATGAAAGAACGAAGGAAGAAAGGAATAGAGTTGTATGCAATGGAGAAGGATGACAAGGAAGGCTTAAGAGAAAAATTGTGGCACTCACTGGATCCATCTGTTTTTTCAAGTGGAAGAACATGTCTCCCACAGCTGTGATTGCTAATCTTGACACCTGGGACCTCAGATTCCTCACCTGTCAGAAATATGCATGTAACACATTAACAAAGTACACATTATTATCAATAATAACAAAATTCAATAATAATAAAATAGAATCACGCGCCAAACAAAAGTAACAGCTTGAGTGATCACCAACGGAGTTTTCACAAATCAGTGAGGACTAACATGTATATGTTGTTGTATCACATATAACAAAACTGATTAATAGCACTATTGTGCTTAACATCATGTGTTTAGAAAAAAGATAGACAGTATGGACAGTGCCTGTTTGTGTAATACAAAGTTCATGAAATAAATTTTAAATATTGCTTATTTCTTTCAGCACTGCCACAATAACTAAATGTACAATACCTTTACTGACTAATTGCATGATGGTGGCCTTAAATAGTACTTGCCTCATTCAGTATGGCTAGTGTGATGGCATGCAGGTTGGCTGCTACAGTGTCTGAGTGATGCTTGCACAGCCGTCTCAGCATGTTGATACCTTCATGTTTCACCTCCCTGTTAAACCCCAAAAAGAATCTATCAGGTCTCTCATGCTGCCTTTATCAAAATTACACACACAAAAAAAGACAAAAACAAAAGCAAAACAGAGAAAACTAAAACACTGAGTTATATCATCCCAATGTTTACATCATTTTTTTTTTTAAATGGTTCATAATACTACAATATTTCTTGTGTAATATTTAAGATATAACTGAAATGCAATGTTAAATGCCTAAAAAGCCAACCCCAAACGTGAACCAAAATATAAGATGAATTACAATGAATAAATCAAATTTAGGAAAATAAAAATTATTGTAGACATATCACAGAAGCTGAGATTTTATCACAGTTACCACTGACAACCAATTCACTACCATTACGGTCCTGGCTCTACCTAATCCTGCCCTCCGAAGTTTGTTACCATCACTTACCAATCATCTTGCTCCAGTTTCTTCAACAACTCTCGTAATGCTGCATCTCCATCTTTGAAAGGTTTCCAGTCCTCAGGATTGTCCATGTCCATGGGCGTGGAAGCAGTCGAAGCCGACATGGGGAAAGAAGACACTGGTTCGTTGCTCCTGAAATTATGTAACACATTTTGTTACATTGTTCTTGAAATATACAGCTTTATGATGATCAAGATTCAATTTTGTAATGCTGTTATTCACATTTGCAGTCCATGATCATGAACAGGGATTCTAGAGAGTTTTGACATTCAAGTCGTAAGTAATTTGTCTGTAAACATAAGGAAATCTAATACTTTCTGTGGTAACTAAACCCATGAGAGTATGGTAAAAAAGACATTGGGGTAGAAAGAATATTAACAGAAAATCCTGCAGGTAAACAGCACTGATTAATTGCTATAAGGAAGAGAGAGACACAGAGGAGAATCATCATCATTTGTTGCTTTGTCTGGAACAGACACTGATGATCATGGTTCTCCACTCAGATCTGTTCTCAGCCAAACTCAAGAGGGAATTGTTGTCATGACGTTTGTTTGTTGTCCATGAATTCAGACTTTCTGTGTAGGTTTTTCTTTGTTTACCTCTGCTTTTTCTACCATTTTCCCTGTGATAGCTAGATATTCTAGGCTCCTGTGGCAACAAATGCGTCCTAGAAATTTCAGTTGCCTCTCTCTCATCGTTTCGATATGTGATCTTTTCTGATTTGAGTCTTTCAGCACTGACTCATTCAGAGGAGAATATAGACAGAAAAACTTCCAAGTTTATGACAACTTTCAAGGACTGAGAAAAAACAGAGGGAGAGGAGACTAACGTTTTCAATGTCTTTCTGGGAGTTACGGCTGGGGGCGGTGGTTTGGGTGGGTTGCCTGCAGGTTTAACCACCAGTGGATTCAGGCTCGCATTAGGTGTGGAGTTCAGACTGGTGTTGCCTGAGGCCGAGCCTGACACTGACAAAACTGGGGATGAAGGACAGAAATATAATGTCACTCTGATAAATTACACTGCATGGTGTCACTGCTTAAATTACATCTACGCAATAACTGGGACGCATGATAAAGTAAATTTTAAGTATGAAAATAAAAAGGTAAAAACGGAGGTGATCTTAACACTAGGAATGACAAGCAGGATTAATATCTATCAAGCCAGTGGATGCATTACAAATATTAGGACCAGGTCTGAATAAAGTAAAGGTATGAATAAAGCAGAACCATCATCTGGTTCAAACCCGGATCAAAATAGGGGAGGAAAAGTTTGTCTTTTGACAAATCTTCAGACTATATGCATTACAGATATATTCAGTCAAACATAATAATAATTATACTATCTGCCAGAAATAACTAAGTTTGAATAGTCATTTCTCACTTGATATTCCACAAAGAAAATATTGGTATTAATGATTTCTTCAGATCAATATCTACTTTTCTAATACTGTGACTACCAGGAAATCATGCAAACTAAAAGCAAAGTGAGAAATTCTCAACAGCTTTGGAGACAACAGAAGAGATGAAAACATGTGTAAACTATATTCAACATTCTGTTTTGACAAGATTACATGTATCATCACATAAAAGATCTATATATCTATCTACTCACACTCAAAGTTGTTCAGGCTCTCTGCACTCGGCAAGCGTTTCAATTTCTCTTGTTGTCTCTCCCTCTCTTTCCTCAATTTCTCCTCTCTTTCTCTTTCTCTCTTCTCCTCCTTCTCTCTTTCTTTTCTCTCCTTCTCTGCCCGCCGCCTCTCCTCCTCCTCCTGCCTCTGTTGTTGTTTCACTGCCACTTTTTCTTTCAGCGATGCAGTCATGCTGATGTTGTTCTCCTGATGGGCAAAAAAGGCAGAAAAATAATAAGTGGAAAAAAAAAATTGTTCTCCTGATGAGCAAAAAAAAGGTAGAAAAATAATAAATGGAAAAAAAAAGGGATGATAACAGTGTTGAAAATGAGATAGTGAAAGTAAATGTTATGCATGGATGTTGTCTTCAAACTTATACTAGTTGCTAATCTGATAACATATCAGGAAACACAGAAATACATGACTGCCAAACTTAGCATAGCTTTTAGTTTTCAGTTAGGTGGAAGGTAGATGGTGAGGCTTGATTGAAAAAGATGAAATGGAAGGAAGGAAGGAAGGAAGGAAGGAAGGAAGGAAGGAAGGAAGGAAGGAAGGAAGGAAGGAAGGAAGGAAGGA
>JBCAUA010269688.1:0-20007 GCA_038406235.1 Peronia verruculata | reverse complement strand
TTTCGCTAGACAGTTAAGCAAATAGTATAGATATCATTTCCAGAACGGGCCCCCTCCCGACCCCTCCCCCCCCCCCCCGAAGAGTCTATCAGGTCGAAATTTTGCTACATGACATTTTCGAAAGTTTCTAGAATATTTTCTTTTGCATAAAAAGGTAAAACTAGGTAAACTTTTTGGAAATTATGTCAATGAATATGTTCACAAAGTTTTATCAAGTTGGCAGACTAGATAGATTTTAGAAAGCCATTTTAGAGATACTAAAATCTCAGTTGACGGTGTTGCCATGGTAACCATTTGAACAAGTAGATTAAAAAAAAAATTTTTTTAACGATTCCCTCTTATTTGAAAATGCTGAATTCGATGGAAAGGTTACCTTTATCAATTTAAAAAAAGCCTTTAGTTATTGTAATTTATACATTTACTCAATCTGTAGTGAAAGTAAAGACACAACGGACGTACCCATACACACATTCTCACAAGACACACAGTAACAAACACACAAATACACACACAGATGCACATACAGACAAACAGATAGACACACACATTCAAATGCAGACATACACTCAGACAGACAATCCACGATTGTAGGCATTTTTTTTTTTTTTTCCTCAGACATAGGAGACAATAAGCCCCCTTAAGGGAGAAAACCTATGTTACCACAATTGGAAGTCATTTGCATGATTATTTCCCTTGGACCAATAACGTCGTACGAGCTCATTTCAACGAGCCGAATAATTAAAGGAACAAGGATGAGGGGAACAAGCGAGAGAGAGAGAGAGAAAGAGAGAGAGAGAGAGAGGGGGGGGGGGGGAGAGGAAGGAGGTAGAGAGAAAGAGAGAGATAAAGATCTATAGTAATATAACAGGAACTATTAAAAAAATAGAAAAATAAATAAATAAAAAAGTTCAACATAGACAAAGCTGACAGTACAGCTACTAACATCTTGTCTTGTTTCACTGTACAGGCACTGTACAGATGGATCAGTCTGCTTTGGCTTGATCGCTGTTTGGCTGCTCCCTAGTGACGTTTATTCATTTATTCATTTGTTTATTTATTATTTATTTATTTAGCCCAGCCTTTCAGTTATGAGAACTAAGGACTATATCGGTTTCAAGTGCCTGCCCAGTTTGGTGACAATCATTTTTTTTTTTTTTTTGCACGTGGAAATCACGGGACCTCGACAGTTTATTCACTCCTTTCCAAGAAGGCAGCATTATCCCAGAAGCCAAGAAATCATTGCCTCTTGCTCTGACCTGATAACGGCGTCGTTGCCTAGATTTCGTACAGTTTTGAACAGCTAAGGCTTGTTTATTGTGTTATAAGTACCCACGGGGCCTCCAAAGTTTATTCGTCCTTTCCCGAGAAGGCTACCTTATTGCAAGAAGTCAAGGGATCTTTGCCTTACTGAAAACAAGAAAGAAAAAAAGTTAATAAAACCTTTCCTATCCCCTAGCTGGAAGTCAAACTTGCAATGTAAATTTTTTTTGCCGATGGGCAGTTTGCTAATCTTTTGACTAAGGAGAGCTCCTAAAGTATCATTGAACTCTTTCATTGACATGTTTGCTGAGTGCATTAAAATGTTGGTAGTCTGTTTTTGGTGAAACCCGTCATATTAAAATTTTGCAACTGAGGTCAAAATCATCGGCCTCACCACAACCACCACAAAACTATGGTTGGCGATGGAGATCTAGAGTAGGCTATAACTAGGTTTGATGATGGAGATCTAGAATATATACATGTTACTAAAAGGTTGGTGATGGAGATCTAGAGCGTAACTAAGATTGGTAATGGAGATCTAGAGTATAACTAGGGTTGGTGATGGAGATCTAGAGTGAAACAAGGTTTGGTGATGGAGACCTAGAATGTACATGTAACTAAGGTTGGTGATGGAGATCTAGAGCGTAATTAGGGTTGGTGATGGCGATCTAAAGCATAATTGGTGATGGAGGTCTGGAATGTACCTAGGGTTGGTGACGGAGATCTAGAATGTACCTAGGGTTGGTGATGGAGACCTTGAATGTAACTAAGGTTGGTGATGGAGATCTAGGTTGCAACTAGTGTTGGTGATGGAGATCTTAGAAGTAACTAGGGTTGGTGATGGTGATCTGGAATGTAACTAGAGTTGATAATGGAGATCTAGGATGTAACTAGGGTTGGTGATGGAGATCTAGGATGTTACTAGGGTTGGTGATGGAGATCTGGATGTAACTAGGGTTGATAATGGAGATCTAGGGCGTAACTAGGGTTGGTGATGCAACCAGAAACAATGCCACAGAGTGAAATAGTATGGAGAGATAGGAGGAGAAAATGGAAGAAAGAGAACATCATATGGAGAAAAAAAAAAAACAAAAAAAAACAATAGAATCTAATGACACCAAATTAGAAACAAAATGAAAGGAGAGAATCTGATTTCATTTGGGCATACAATTTATTTCGTAAATTAATGAAAAAACAAAATGGACAAAAAAAAAAACAAAAACAAATCCGAACCATTTAAAAAAACACTAAATTTGACCCGTACAATCTACACACAATGTCTGACGTTCCAGATAATGCCATTCATGCAATGCAGAGGCCAACCAACCAAGCAACTAATCATCAAGTCAAATAACCAACTACCCAAGCAACCAACCACCTGACCAGCCAAATCAATCATAATCACTAAATCAGCCACACAATGAAAAGGCCAACCAACCAATCATCCAACCAACCAACCGTCCAACCAACCATCCAGCCAACCAACCGATTGACCAGCCGATCAAATAACCAAGCAACCAACCATCAACATACACATTTTCCTCACAGGCTATTTGTACATAAAAATCCTGAAGAAAACAGTCGTTCTTCAATACAGTCATAATAGCAGTAATAATAATCATAATGATGATAATTGTAATAATAATAATATGGCAGTTTCAATGACATACCCCCCCCCCCCCCTCCCTTCCCTTCCCATCCATAATAAACTGTTAGACAAAAATAATAAAAAAACTGGCATATTTATTATGAATAAGTACTGCAAAAATAACTGGTAAATAAGTACCACTGACCACAACAAACAAACAAAAAATTACAACAAAAAAATAAAACTCCGCAGTTCTCAAAGGTAGTGCTGATTTTTAGCTGGTAGAAGATGAAAATTCTGACCATAAAAATTTCAAATGATCATTTTCACTGTAATGTCAGCTCCTGCTGTGACTTTTTCTATGTGATACCATAGAAAATTTAATTACAACAACAAATTTTGTTATATACTGTTAGAAGTCAGTGGGTTTCAAATGACCGAAACCATAGATAGAAAGCTTAAAGCTCCTGGCAGTGAATGGGTTAATCACACCCACAACAAACTAAAATCTTGGATATTTGTGTCTCTGACATGCTGAACTACTGCTGCAATAATTTAAGAGTTAGAAATTGAAGGCTTTAGATCAAACATCATTCATGGAGACGCTGAAAAAATTGAAACCAAATTTTCAATCCTGTAGCTGCAAAATAAATTCAGTTTCAAAATTCAGTGGAAAGAGGCACATGGTAGAATATACATGTGTTTTTATAGCCACTAAACTAGCACCAGTTACATCACTTAAGGAAATTTCACATGGCCTGTAGCATAGCCATCTATCTACCTTCACTGCTGGCGACACTATTCCTACGAAATTTGACAAAAAATCTCATTTTCACTGTATCCTATAGCTCCATTTCTATCTCTTTCTCAACATTACGGGATGAAAACATTCATATCAATATTTGACGTACATTGTGGTTGATCATAATCTTCATGATAATCTGTTTTTTTTTTTTTTTTTGTTGTTGTTTGTTCGTAGCACCATAAAATTAAAAATTCACCCATAGAATAAAGCAAAGATTGTTTTTCATCAGGGGAGGAAAGTCACAGAGTAAGCACACACTACTTCCTCAGCAAAGTTAAAGTAATGGTTATTTTCAGATGAAAAAGAACAGGATCCTTGCATTGAAAAAGATGATTCATTAATATTTCATTAAAAAAAGACAAATGAATAAGAGTCTGGGATCAATTCCTGTACCATTGCAGAGTCTGTCAGAAAGAATAGAAAACTCCACTGGAGTTAGACTTCAATAAAGATACATGTAATAATATATGAAAGGTATATGACAAAAATTTCATGCCATACATATGATACTGAAACCATCTGATTCATGAAATGGAACAATTTTCTTTATGAGACATATCAGTACTTTCATGGTCACATCATTCTATCGTCAGCATTTTAAGTCAGTATTTGGGCCAAATTATTATATTTTTGCTACATACTAGCAATATCAATGTTTCAACACACTTTTATTATCTTTGCAAAAGACTTATTCTCGTTGCATTTCAACAAACTAACCCACCCCCCATCTGTCTATATTAGAAAGGTGTAACTCTCTACTGTCTGATAGCCAATGGATTGGATATCCCAAATTCTCTGTGAAAATGAAAATTTCATAGGAACCTTATCATTGTTTCAAGAATGTCTAATGTTAAAGCAAAAATCACCCAGGTGAACTGCCTTACTTGAGTAAATCTGCCAGAAATATGTACATCCAGTATACCAAATTCTTTAGAATCAAGTGTATAAGTTCTGTAAGTCACAGCTAGTGTAATTTATGCATAAGGAACATGATGATAAATCAGTACAATAGAATCAGAGGCCTGACATAACAAATAGAGCGCAAGCGAGAGAGAGAGAGAGACAGCCTTCACTATTGTAGTCGCATAGATACATTCTCTGTATGGATATGGATAATTAAAACATTATAATATGGACATGATGATCACAATTTCAAGCATGCCAGTATGTGCATTTGTATGCATATGTTTAATAAACCTTTCTAGTACACTCTTGACACATACGTACTCCATGCAAATGCCTCATATTTACACAGTCATATACTCATGAATTCACTGAAATACATATAAAATATTATAGATCAACATATTGCATACATGACAATCATCTTATCACATTATTTACAAAGAAAACACACACACACACACACACACGCACATGCACAAAATCAACAAGTTTATAACTTCATTTTATACAGAGTAGGGCATAATCTCTTGCTAATACTGAGCAAGTTCATGTACAAATCAAAGCTGGAGAAATGAACATAACTTTTTTTTTGTGTGTGTGTGATAAATTAACACCCATTCTCGTTACAAAATCAACACCAGCAAAGTTTTGAGCAAATCAGATATTTGATAATCGCCCGATGATCAGCCACACAACACATTTGGTATAACGGAGAGCCAACAGTTTCTGAACCTCTTACCAACTGGCAGGACCTGGGTGGCAGGAAAAAATGAATAAATTTTCCCCATCTGTGTATTTTAGGAGGAACAGTCTTCAACTTGGTATTTCTTCAGATTAAGATGAAGCTTCTTTTTAATCAAAACTTGAAGATGTATAGATCACAAAAACTGATTGCCAACTGTCTTGTCCCATGCTTTGCTTTTCATTTTTCACCAAGTCAGTTATACCAGTTTATCTCATTCCTGATCTCACCACTCCGTATATTGCTTTGCCTGTCTCTAGATTTTGCCCCCTGTGCACTTTGTTTCCCTATCAGCGATTGGTATCACAGGATACAGTGCTGACCTCTGCAGTCAATGATACAGGCCAGGCCATTATTCTTCAACTGCTTCGATTTTCAAGGAATGCAAACTACATGGATTCTCATTTTGCTGGATTCAGTTTTCTGTGGATAATGCCCACTATTCCACTTAATATTAATATGAAAAAAAAAAAATGTTAATGTTCCCAATCATTTCTGAATCTCTATTCGACACAGGAGATTAAAGTTGGGTGATTTTTTCCCCCACTATAACAACTTGCTCTAGCTTTTCCATTAATATCATGCAAAAAAAAAACAAAAAAACCCAGTGTTTTCGCCACTATTCCTAAAGACTGGCATAAACAAATCTTCATGCCAGATCTCAGTAAACTATCTGCTAATTCTGACCACTTGTCCCCACCAGTTCCTGCCAGTGCTAAGAGTGTCCACGTGTGAAACATCAGCAGCTGTGGCCCTGCTGTGCAGGTCTGGCCTGTGACTGCGACTGGAACTGTGTGACTGTCACGCTGAGGTAGATGTATGTTCTAATGCAGCTGTGCCGGTGATGGTACATAATAATATTCAGGAGTCAGAACAGAACATAAAAAGAACAGAACAATATAGCTTTGACACAATGTCCCCCACACAACTTTTGCACTTTGATCTCTGGTTGATGCATAAAATTTTGCATGTCATCTCTTGCATGTTTCCCACAATCAATTCTGCACAGAGAATAAGATAAATTGAACAGCTATTTCTTTCAAAGATCATCTTCCACTTCCATCAATCTCAAGCCCATATAGAAATCAAAATTGATTTGCATTTTACGCAAGCTACATAGTCTATTATTTCTATTTCTAATTTTCTGTGTTTGTGTCTAATCTCACAGAGCAAACAACAGAGAGTTTGGATTGCTACACCTAAAACATCCATGGAATGCAAGGAGGCATTACCTTCACAACGATGACCGATTCACTCTTAAATTGTGGAAAATACAATGGGCCCTTGTAAAAGCCATGCAGAACATTGGTTTTCTCATCATCCTCTAGGAGATATGGCCTAAACAACTGGCAAGCTTGTCTCCATCTCTAAGCAACAAAAAACTATAAGGAAAAAAAAAACTAAGCCTTGTCAGTAGTAAATCTGTTCATTTATTCAAATGAAACATGGGAAATGTTTTTGCCATTTCAAGATGATCAAAAGTGCAGTAGGTAGTGAAATCTCAACTTTGTTTGGCTGTGACAAAACCTGCAAATTATTTGGAACTGAAATTGAATCATCCACTTTTCTATGTCTGCAGATCCTTACATTAATCTACAACTTGACCAGATGAGACAAATACCAGTGTCATACCAACACTTCTCATGATGTCAGGATGAAGTGTCAGTTTTCTTTGAAACTGTGGCACAGCTGTGGCAGTGACTATTCCACTCATGTATTTTCCACTCAAAGGAATTCAGTTTGTAGCCCCATACATAGTACAAGGTCAGATAGTTGCCTCAGGTACTCAAGAAAATTATATCAGGTCGGTCTACAATGCCTCACTTTCCAGACTGAATGATCAATCTATGCAAACAAAATCTGTCCACGAATATTTTCAATCCCGCACAGTACTCCTTCCCTGCTCATCTCCTAACAACAGTAAAAATTTAAGTCTTAACAACTGCACTATATAGAACATAAATACGTTACATCACCTGGTAAAATGAATTGGATCGGATATCAAATTTTCTGTGTATGCGGATACCAGAGAGCGTACTAAACTTTACAGTGACAATGATATGACTATGACTCTTCTTTGTCAACACATCCACATTCTGGTTCAATCTTTGACACCATGGTCAATAAAATCTTGACTTTCTCAAACAAGTCTGCTTTGATATCATTTTGCCTGGTCCTACTAGTCTGAGCTCTCAATGCAGTCACTGACACACAATAAGCTATGAACTCTTATGAAACTTCATATCTCATTGTTCAATCCATTTTACTTATTTCTTTTTTTTTTTTAATGAAACGAATATTCCCACACAAAAATGTTACAGATGTCTTAACTTTTCAAAACTGCAATTAACGTCAGGTTAAATTTCATTGTTATTATGCTTGAAAGATCTGAGATAATGCATTATTATGCTGAGAAAAAAGTAAAATGAGACAAAGTTCCCAATTCATCAGCATTATTATGCTCCACGATGTAAGGCAATTTATGTGGAGATAATGCTTAAGAGTTTTTAAAATATGTGAGGGAAAAAATAAACTTAATCCAACCTTTTGGGTGAGACCGGCTTTGAGCAGTCAATTTTCATTATGCTTGTGTCAGGGGCCCTGGCTGCACAAAGATGGTAACCACTGGTACATGTTACACATCAGATAAAATGAATCTAATGTGAACTTGTGCATGCCTAGAGATTCTGTGATTTTACTGGGAAGGAAAATGTTACAATTTACATGATGTAATTGGGACAATGGAACTTTGGAATGGCCACTCATATGCACTGAGATATTCATGTTTCACTCATTCCTCGCTATGTGAGCTCAGTTCTTTGTTGCCCTATCTCCATTTTTCACATTTTGAGAAAATTGTTGAGCTAGGTACAACTGTTTTTGAATATAGTAGAAAGGACAAAGTGATTTTCAAAATATACCTATTTCGGCAAGTGATCAGTAAAATGACTACAGCATATGGTAGATTTACTGTCCCTTTTTCACATGACATATATATCTCCAAATCGCCAAAAATGGAGATAGCACAACAAAGAACTGAGCTCGCAACTAGTTATGAGAAAGCTGGTAGAAGTCTATCCCTACAGTCAAAGACCTATAAGTATAAGCCAAATCCAAACCAAGACTAACGTTTAAAGAATTCATCTCCTTTTGATTTTCTTGCCGTTCGTTGGCTTATAAATGGTACCTTGCTACTAGTATTTTTCTAGCTAGTTGGCAATGAATCTGATTGACATTTTGAACACATAGTTACGGAGACATAGCCAATACAATTAAGCATTCAGATTCTGTCAGGTCAGCTCAAAACAATCCCGCTGGTGGAGTGAGTTACAGGAGAGGCAAGTGTAGGTGGAATAAGGTAATTTATGCCTGATATTATGATCAGTAAAATATGATTTTCTCAAAGAAATTGGACTCACTGAACTTATTCATGATTACGTTCTATATACGCTCCTGATGGAGGTTATCTCGACCTATTTGTGAGAAACATTTGCTTGACAGTCAGCACAGAGGGCAGTGCCTGGGCTGGACACATAGATTATGGATAATGGAAGATATTGTGGATAGCAGCACTTTGTTCAGCATAAGGCATATCAGAAATAACAAAACAAAAAGCAGTCTGCACTCAGGAAAATTATGCATAGATTCAAATAGTTGGGGTTTTTTTTTTTACTTTTAAAAAGTGGGAGAAAAAAAAAAAAAAAATAAAAATCAACAAGAAAAAAAAAAAAAAAAAAGAAGGCCAAATGAAAGGCAGGTTCATGCATAGAAATATCATGAAGAAAAGTCCAACATAAAAATACTGAAAAAAAACAACAACAAAACAACAGAAAGACCAACACAGTTATTTAGATCTGACAGCAGCCATTCTGAACCGACATCAGAAAATTGATGATTATAATTATGTCTTGTTCCTTGACAGAACAAACAAATGTACACAAAATTTACTTTATTTTTACATTTGATCAAAGTTGAGTGAATCTCGTTCCAGAGGGCAGAATGAATGAACCAAATAAGGGGGGGAAAAAAAAATTGAGTGTTAAAAAAAAAAAAAAAAAAAAACAATGACACGACCGCACATTTATGTTTGAATTCAAATCATTATTCACAATAATATAAAATAGTTTTGCCTGAATATTATGTTCTTTTGTTCAAACCAGTGCTCTCTGAACTTTGACAGTGTCACCCCTAGCAGCTTCTGTTGGCAACAAAATCTTCATTTCAGCCCTTATTATCTCTTGCAAGTAGAACTGTTTTTCTCCACACATTGGGATTCTTACTCCTCTGCTCTTGCAGGATGTTAACGAAATCGAAATTATCATTATCTCGGCATCAGGCAAATGGATAAATTTTGCTGCCTTGCTTCATTATACTGTTTCATTCACTCTGTGGATTATATTTTCAAGACTACAGTCCATAGGTTTAGTCTACGTTCTGGTTCAACTTTTTCCTGAGCCTTACTTATCCAATCAAAAAAGACACGATGAACGGTCACAGTTGTTCAAAGGAAAAATTTGAACTATAATAGAATCCATAGGGCAGTCTGAAGTTTCAATGAAAACAGTCGCTTTTTGTTAACTCAGTAAGTCAATGTATTCAGATATGCTTATATTCAGGCATATTTATTATTTACTTATTATTATTTTTCACTTTGACACATAGAGCGCCTTTGACAACCATTGTTGATTTCCATGTGCTGTAAACTAATTGTCATCAGGATCACTTCCTGTGCCGACACTGTCAAAGTTCAGAGGTCATCAGCTGTTGTACAGAGTTAAGCTTTATCACAGGGGAACAGGCTAGTGCGCCGGCTGGTGCAGTGCCGGCTGGCGAGGGTCAGGCTCATGGCTGCCCAGGCTGGTGGCCGACTGTGAGTCGTCGTCATCGTTGACGCTCTCCAGGCTCCCGTTGTTGGCAAAGCTGGAGTCACAGTTGTGGACGTCCGCGTCGGAGCCAGAGTTTGAACTTGACCCAGATTTGCCATAAGTAACGAAGTCAAACGTACCCTCTGCATGTGAGGAAAGAAAAAAAAAAAGATGGCCAGTGATTAAAAATTCTGTCCTTTGAGAATGGGAGATCGCTTTGCAGATTATCTCCCCTTTCCAGAAGAGGGATTTGTGTAAAGGGAGATCATTTTGACCAGACTTTTACTTCTCTTTAACAGATGTAAGATGTGTTGAGTAAGCAGTGTAAAGAGAAAAAAATCCTTTTACTGCTTGCCATTCAAACGACTGATTGCCAAAAAATTTGATAAAATTATAACATTAAGAAGACAACATTCTCATAACATCACGATTTTTCTTGAATTTTTCATGGTGTATGTTTCAAGCATAGGGCGCAAACGTGATTTTTTCCCTCTTTACACTGCTTGTTCAATCCCTCTTTTGTCTGGTAAAGAGAAGAAATAGAACTGAGCACAACGATCTCCTATTCTAGTGCATTAAGAAACAAAATCCTGAAAACAAAATGCAGCCCTGGACAAAATATCCCTTCATGTATTTTCTTATAAATGCAGAGGAAAGAAGTGGTTTAAAAATATTTTCCCAAACCAGCACAGATAATAAAGCCTCATGCCACTAAGAAACTGAGTATTGGTAAACACTGGTAATCCCACACTTCTCATTCACAGGGTATTACTGAGCAGAGCTCCAAATCTCTGACTCTTTTTCTGAATACTATTGTTACAAGGTAAAGACTCTTTAATACAATGAGTTGCACTGGGTAACAAGTGCCGAGTCAATGACTAAACGCTTTAACACATTCTGATGTATCAACTCATTTCCCATTCTTGTGACCAGGACAAATGAGTCAGAAGTCAGGTCAGGCAATGAAGATATACGGCCGTTTTGGGTAATTTTTAACTGCTTTCCAACGAAGATACTAAATTTTTTATTTTTTTTTCACAAAACAATAATTTAACCTTTTTTTTAACCTGAAAAAAAAGAGATAATTTGGTATCATAGACAGAAAACTGTAAACAAACAGTCAAAAATGGCTGAGACTTGAAATTACCCGGAGCGACTTCCGACTCATTTGCCCCAGGTGCAAGACATATAATTTCAAGATGACAATTCAGTCCCATGAAACTTCTCCCAAGAAACTTCAGCTCACTTTAATTTACAACTTAAAACCTATGTTTAATCAAGTAAAAAGTTTTCAAGTGTTCAGTCAGAGACGAGGTTAGGTTTTCTTCTACTGAAAACTGGAACATGATATTAACACTTAATTTCAGCTTTAATTCAAAGGTATATTATAGTAATTTCTTCCACAACTATTCTAATTTTTGCATTTAAGAGAGGGCAATATCTGAACAGTTTTGACAGACTTACCATTACTGCTAAGATCTGTGTTTGTGGCTTGATCTCTCATCACATGTTCTCTGAGCACCTGATCACGATGGTGAGGCCGTTTCCTTCTACGCTTGTGTTTCCCGTTCCCGTGCGCGCCGCTCGGGTGGCCCATCCCCCCGCCCGAAATAGGGCCAAAGCTTCCCACTGGCATGTGTGGCGGAGCTGGACCAGCAGGCAGCATACGTTGGTTACGTGGGTACATACTGGGGTTGCCAGCATAGTCTATAGCAGGGGTGTAGACGGGAGAGATTCTCTCCACCGACGAATTGAAATGAGT
This sequence comes from Peronia verruculata, assembly GCA_038406235.1. Lineage (NCBI taxonomy): Eukaryota > Metazoa > Mollusca > Gastropoda > Systellommatophora > Onchidiidae > Peronia > Peronia verruculata. The sequence goes on along the minus strand of JBCAUA010269688.1, from coordinate 8,079 downwards.
TTTATCCATGCGAGGCTGATCATATGATCCTGACCAACCAAAATCATAGTTTCTCATGGGTGGGGCCATGTTGCCATGGTGACCAATATTTTGTTTATACATTGAAGGATGCATTCCTGGGGAGGGGATGTCCCGCTCTCCGGGCTCCGAGTATTCATGATTGACCGGTCTGCCCAGAGAACCGGCCTCTGCGTAGAATGAGTGCATGGGTGGCTGGCTTGGGGTGTGAGGTAATGTGCGGTGCTGCATGGGATAGTTGGCTTTCTGCTGCTCCATGTAGGCAAGCTCTGAAAGGTTTAGCAGAACAGGGTATGTATTTATATGTGACAACAATCTTATCCTTCACTTCAGTGAGAGCTAAAGATCGCCAGTCTCCTATGTTAATTTTTATCTCTTGTCATATCAAATATGAAACATAAAGATGACATAAATGGTTAATTTATGAAAAGTAATAATACAGTACAGGTATGACAACCATAAATTTTTCAAAAACTGTCTTTAGGTCCAGAACTGATGGGAAAGTAAACTTTCCTCAAGATTTGTTTTGATACTACCTTTGCATGACGATGTTCTGAAATTTTCAACCACAATAACTAAAGTCCTCATCTAAATACATGTAAGTCATAAACCTCATCATACTGGGCTGAATAGTGTACCAAACACTGACACCAAAACATCGACAACTGAGACCGTAGCAAAAGATAAGTGAGTTTGCCTCCCTGGACTATACACATCAGGAACAACTCCCCCCCCCCCCCCCTCTTGAAACAATATTTCCCTTTTCAGATTCACAGGATGAAAATGTTTTTAAATTTAAAACTTATATGAAACAAGATACAAATGAAATAAATCCAACCCACATGTAAGGAGGAAAACAGAAAACTTTACAAAAAAAAAATAAAGGGTGTGTAACCAAGGAAAAGAACCTCACAATCTTTTTTGTTGCGGTATCATTTACACTGACAACAACATGAACAAGAATGACACTGAGCGCTACCTCCTCCGTTACATCCGTGGTGACTGCCGCCTACTGGTTTGAAATTGTTCTCGCTGCAGCTGTTCTCACTGCCCAGTCTGGGCACCACACCATTGACTCCATTGCCCTGAAACAGCCACAGGTCAACACATTATACAGCCATCTAGAGGACACTATACCGCGGATTATCATACAGTTTCAAATATTTTCAACAATTCCTTATCAAATACCCAACAGGGACATTATGCATGAGTGAGACAAATGGCAAATAGACAGATGTTTCAAAAAAGTCAACAACACTGTTAACCTTACAAGTATCAGGGAGACCTTTCTGATCAAGATTTGCCCATTATCCTCTACATTTGAAATCTTCCCCAAATCGCATGTAGGTAATGTAAATACAAAATACATAACTTAATGTGCATTTAAGGATACACTATCATTTTTGGAACAAAGAATAACTATCATGATAGAATTCTTAATACGGTGCCAATGGTAGTTTCTACTGACAATTTTAGGGTTAAAGGAAACAATGGGTATGTTGGTGCCCTATATCACGATGCCCCAATACCAAAAGTAACATAAATATAGAAGAATCTAAGTAATTACTTTATAATCATTTTGAATATTCTGAAAAAAGTGTGTGTGTGTTGCATGTAAAAACTTAAAAAAACTAAAAACTAAAAAAAAAAAAAAACCCAAAAGCATCAGCAATAGGCTTAATAAGTTGCAGTAATATTTCGTCACTCTGCCCTGTTCTAATTCTATTCATGACATTTTTGTCTCAAACTGATTCAAATGTCAATATGACTAGCATAATAGCATATACTGTGTTCATTAGTTCTGAATGGAAAATCATTAGGAGGTCAAACAAAATTTTGTAGCTTATCTCATCTTACTTATCTCTACTATCATTGTTTACATCCAAAATTTCTAGTCAAAGGACAGGTCTATAACTTATACTAGTATTTGCCTGAGCTTTCAAGGAATTCTTCCTTACTCCTCTTTCCCACACACACCAAAAAAAAAAAAAAATGTATCAAGGGGAAACAACAATGAAAATTTGATCTCACAGGCACAGAAATATGGGGGACCTAGGAATTTGGACCAACACAATGATTTAATTCAATGGCTACCAAATCTCCAAAATTTTTCAAAAGTATAGATCCAGTGTTACTTACATATAACTGCTTTGGCCTGCCATCTCCCTGTATGGATGTCTGCATATCGTATTCTGCCAGAGGATTGACATCTATGTTCATGCGTCGATGGGCGTCCGGGTGCTGAACATGACCGTTGGCAACGGGAAGATTGCCATTAACAGGGTACAGGCCACCGTTAGGCTTTGTGTGGGCCGAGTCAGCGAAAATGCACTGAGATTGGTCCTGGAACTTTTGCTGCGTGTTTAGGTCTGCAAGGACGAAAAAGAGAATGAACGATGAAGAGATGCAGGCATGGCTACTTCCTGTACTTAGTCTCAAAATTAACTGCTTGAAAAATCTTGTCTCAGTGGAGATTCTGACATGAGATAAGCCTTCATCTCATGATTTTCTAATCATTTCAGCAGGAGGAATAAGCTAGGCCTCAATAAAGACAATAAAGAGCAGTGAATTTAGTCCCCTAGTTGGACTCAAGATTCAATGCTTACTCAAAATAGTTTTTTTTATAAGATTTTTTTGTTTTGTTTTGGTTTTTAAACTTCAATTTTATTTGATGTAGATACAGCAAATGTAAATGTACATGTGCTTATTTATATCTATCAACTTGTTTGCTTGCTATTTTATCATTATAAATGAGCATTTTGAAGCCCTGTTGTGGATTTTGGCACTTTTATCATATTCCTTGTTGTTGTCACAATTATCAGTGTTATACGTAGGACACAATCCATTTCGGAAGTGTGAACCACCTGCCCAAGAGGACAAGGACTACTGTCGATTTTGGAACTATAAAAATTCTTTGAAACCCACAACTGAGCAGAGCTACTACCGACAGAGCTACCACTATCTAACACATATTTAGCAATGGATTCAAACTGATGAAACTTAAGAACTTGTCGGATATTTTATCCTAGAAAATGAGTTTAGAATCTAAATTTGTACACGTAATGCAGGTTAATATTCAGTCAACACATGGTTCCATCTAAGGATATGAAAATCTAATTCGGTTTTAGAACAATATGATTACTTTGTTTTAATTAAAAAGTTGCTCCAGACTCCTGACAATTCTTATGTTTAGCACTAGCAAATGTCATTAATAGGGTAATGGCTTAGCATGGGACAAACTGAGAGCCACCACTCACTTCTACGTTTTTGTTGTCTATGTTTCCACCAGCACATGGTCACCAATATAAACAAGGCCAACATCAGAGCGCCCAGCACAATGCCCAGAATAACTGGCTGTTCTAAGGTGTCGCTACTGCGTCGGCCGGGTGGATCTGGAGGATCTGTACTGGTGTTCGGCCGTTCTATCTCAGGTGGATAATCCCCGGGCAGATTGTCTGACAGAGAGAGAGAATTTTCCATGTCAAATGTGGAAATATTAAAAACTATGATGTCAAATTTTTACCTATAAATTCATTTTGCCAGCAAGAAGGGAAATGAGAATACCTGACTTTGGATTAAAAAAAAAAAAGAAAAAAATCAGCCTATAACTTTTACATGTTGAGATATTTCCAATCTGAGTCACCTATTGTGATTCCACTGTCAGTGAAGTATAATTTTCCCATTACCCTTTGCATGCCAAGTGCAATACTAAATATTTCTGAAATTCATAAAAGTGCATCAAGAGATCAAATTATCTGTTTCAGGGACCTCCATATCTCTATCTTTTGTGGTAAATTATTGGAATCTTCCTTAACATTTATCTGCCTGAAGTTTACAGACACCATGAACCGTCTTCTTTACAAGTGTCCTAATGCCTTGGCAGGGAAACTGCTAAAAGCTCCTTTCAACATTCAAATCATTGCATCTATGGAATATCTATGTATTCTTCATGAGCAATTAGGCCTTGATGAAAATAATCTTGCGTGTTTAACCCTAAGTGAATCAAGGTATGCTGAATTAGTTCTAAAACCTCATATATTCCCAACACAAATTTCATGAACACTTGAAATCCACTCAAACCAGTCAATGTGTTTTGCCCCTCTCACCTCTAGGCTTTGTCATCATGACCACTTGGTTACTGAACTGACTGCGGCCGGCCATGTTGAAACTTTGCATACGGATGTTGTAGGAGGTGCCAGGCAGCAAGTCCTGGATGACGTCGTTGCGGATGCCAGCTCCAGGAATTCTCTTCTCTTTATCCTGTTGTGCATGAAATGGTCTGTAGAAGATGATGAAGCCCTCGATCGGAGAAGAGGACTCTGCCTTGTACTGTGTGGAGGAGCAAAGACAAAAAAGTATCACACAAGATGTCAAATACAATCTGCTTGTCACTGAGCAATGAGGAATCAATATCATTCAGATGGTGATCTGACTGTATCTTAATACATAACAATACAAGCAAAAATTAGAAATGAATCTTTGTAAAGTTTGATTTCATACGATAAGAATCAAATGTGAATAAACAAATTAGAACAATCTCCCCAACAGTTTGTGATTTACAGCACATCAGCACAAATACAGCTATGTTGTGCCTAAACTTTAATAAACAGAAAAGACTGACACACAAATCTTTATTTAATTAATGCGGAAGTTTAACCTTTTGTATATAATCAAAATATTGTATGCAAATTATCCATAGTACACAAACACTCAGGGACACGAGGATTCTCAATTTACTCTTATTCTAAAAAACAAAATTCTTCTTTTTTTAAACTTATTTAACCAATTCAGCAAATTTTGACAATGAAAATTATGTCTGTTTGTTTGTTTGTTTGTTTTTTCCTTTGAGAAAAACAAATGCAAAATTTCAGTTCTTTATTTATCTCCTAGCAGTAGAGGTTTGACAAGCAAAATTCTTATTCTAATTGTTTCAAAAATCGTTTCAGTACTGTTATGGCATATTAAAAATTTTCCTCTTTTGTTCCAACCCCTCCTGTTATTTTAACAAACATATATATATTTTAGCACCTACTCAGAGCTACTTTGGTAAGTATATGAAACAGCGTGACTTTGGTAAGTATGTAGTAAAACAATGAAAAGAAAAACCTCTTCCAGTTGGAAACCATGCTGTTTTCTTTTCATTTGTTTTTTTGGTCAATCCATTTTGCTGAGAGAAGATTTTCAACTTTCTTTAATCAGCTCAGTACCAGTTTTGCTGCCTCTGCCTCTGTTCACTCACCTGCCATTTGATCCCCATCCCATAGTTCTGGTCAAACTCAACCGGTTTGGCTTCCACAATTGTTGGCGCCGTGTCTGGAGCTCGTGGTTCTGCATGAGGCTGCACCTCCATCTTGAAAATTGGTGTGTTGGCGGAGTTTTTGTTGTCGTTATCCTCGTACACCGCCAGGATGCGGAACTTGTACGATCTCCCTGGTAATACGCGCAGATAGGAAAAAGATAAATAAATGAGACAGAACAAGCAACAAAATATAGACCCCAAAAAATATTTGATATATGCACTGAGACAAAGTATAAGAGAAATAATATGAAATCAAATCCAGATAAAATTGTGATCATTATTTCAATAAAGATGAACCATAATAGGCCAAAAGAATTTAGTGAAACAGGTTTTTCTTGTTCTTCATACAATGATCACTTACATTACATATTACATTACATATTACTTACATCACGTATTAGTTCTCTCTCTCCGACTTGCAATGTCTTTGGTAATTCAACAATTTTCAAACATAGCCAGCCGCCTGTGTAATTCAGAGGTTTCAACATATAGCTTTCTCTGCTATTCAAATTTTTCAGTCAATTCTATTTAAAGATTTCCACATTCAGTTTTCTGTGCAATTCACAAATTTCTTTATATGTGTCGTCCAATTAAATTCAAGATTGCCACAAACCTGGTTTCAAGCCGCCCACTTCAAATCTGCGGTCATTGAAGGACACCATAGGGTCACTTGTTCTCCATGGTCCTTTCTCTGGGCTCATCTGCTTGTACTGGACCTTAAAAAACTTGATGGTCTGACCGTTGCCTTTGTCTGTCACTGACCAATTGAGCATGACCGACTGGTCAGAGAGCTGCTTGACATCTGGCACTGAAGGGGCGTATTTGGCTGCACAGAGAAATAGTCAGGAATAAACTTTATCCTAAAGATCTGTTTGAGATACATAACAAGAAATGAAATTTATCATACAGATCTGTTTGAAACACATAATAAGAAATAAACTTCACCTTACAGGTCTGTTCTAGACATATAGCAAGAAATAAACTTGCTGTTTGACACACATAGCAAGAAATAAACTTTACCCTACAGATCTATTCTAGACACATAGCAAGAAATAAATTTCACCTTACAGATCTGTTTGACACACATAGCAAGAAATAAACTTCACCTTACACATCTGTTCTAGACATATAGCAAGAAATAAACTTTACCCTACAGATCTGTTTGACACACTTAGCAAGAAAATAAATTTTACCCTACAGATCTGCTTGAGACACATAGCAAGAAAATGGGCAAGGGAGACAACAATGAAAACAACATGAGGTGAATCAGATCAACACAATTACACTTCTGTTTTTCATCACCAGACACTGCAAAGGGTTATGTTCATTAGGTACAGGTCGATATTCCGTCCTGAAGACAATGCTGAAGCAAGGGATAACGGCCAACACAAATCCCATGCTCAGTTCTTTGTTGCTCTATCCCTACTTCAGGGCTATTTGGATTTACGTCTAGCACCCAGGGCAAATGTATCGGAAGTCACACCGGATGATTTCGAGCTACGGCCATTTTCATTTTCTGACTAAGCTACCAAATTTATTTTTTTTCTTTTTGCCAAAAAAAAAAAAAAAAAGTAACCTTTTTTTTAACCTGAAAAAAAAAAAATTAGTAAAAATTTTGGTATCAGGGTCAGAAAATAGTTGAAAACAGCCATAACACAAAATCGCCAGGTGCGACTTCCGACTCATTTGCCCTGGGCGCAAGACATATATATGTCATATAAATGAGGGAAAAGTAAATCCGCCATAAATAATGTTATTATTTCACTGATTTCTTGCTCAAACATGTAAATTTTGAAAGTCATTTTGTCCTATCTCATATGTGAAAAAGCAGTTGCTAAACATAAAACATCAGTTTCCTCAAACTGCGGAAAATGGATAGGGCAACAGAAACGCGAGCTCATGAAATTATTGGCACTTAATACAGTGTAGCATTACTACTGTATACTGACTACTTCAACCATCTGCATTAACCCACTGACTACGGCCTGGTACACCGGGCAGTTTTCTGGTGCTGAATTCTACACAGCCCCGTAGACTGGGCTGACACAGCTTATTCCAGTCCTACACAACCACTGCAGTTAAAAATAGGTCTAATAGGTTGCTTTGGGGCGAAGACAATTAATACTATGGTGATTACACATGTCTGTCCCTATGATTGTGCTGGAGGCTTGTGTTTACAAAAGATATTGAACATGAAACAAGAAATGTGTGTTCTCAGGGACAGGTGTTTTTCAGGCACTGGTGACCGGGGTTCAAAGGGTTAATAAACAGAGCCACAGTGGTATGGCACAGGGTGACAAATATCACATGATTTTCTTTCACAGCAGGAATACAAAGCCTAAGTCACTCACGTTTCTCTTTGTCGGCTGGTCCACTGTTCCCATTCTTCTTCTTCTTTCTTCTGTCTCTCGTTCTCAAATGCTTCCGTCTCCCGTGTTTCTTTCTGTCTCTGCGTCCGGATTTCTGCCTCTGATCTTTGGATTTCTCATGTTCAGCTGGTGGTTTCTTTTCCACTTCTTCCATTTTCTCCCCTCCCTCTTCCACCACTGGCATCTCTTCTGTTAATGACAAAGAAGGAAAACAATACTAGCAATTTGCAATAAAAACAAATCATCCTTCTTTTCCAAAATTCTTTATGGAGTGTCTATCTGGGCCTAGTATTGCAATGACGAAGTACAGGTAAATAAAGAAGCTAACACAGCGAGAAGAAAACGTAGCTTACAGGGAATGAAAGAACACACACACCTCAGGAACAAGCCCTT
>JBCAUA010269577.1:0-20010 GCA_038406235.1 Peronia verruculata | reverse complement strand
GGAGATGTTCTTCTATTCAGAAAACCAATAAAATGATTATGTCCAAAAAATGCGATCTGGACCCTTTCTGCATGGAGACTCACAAATATTTAAAATTTTCACTAAGGTTCACTGATCTTCAGTAGTGTATACCAGATGAATTTAAATGGCTATATTGCAAACATAGATATTTTCCAGATATGAGACATTACAGTTCCGTGCAAAAACAAATATTATCAAAATTATACCAGTAATCAGAGATTAGAACAAGCCAAATCTAATCAGAGCTGATTTTGACAGACAACTATAAAAATTAGATTGAGGATTTGAGAACATGTTTCACTAAAATGTATGTCTGTCAACTTTTGTCAAGGTTTGTGTAAAAACTTTTAGTTCTCATATGAAAGTTCTCAACACATAGTTTGACCTCACAACTTACACTGATCATCAGAACTGAGAATTTCAAAGGCTAACATCAAAGGAGAATTCTTTGCAACAAGAAGTTGCTGCTTTTAGCATTTTTTATAGGGAGATTTGACAGAATTTGCTGCTGTCTCTTCAAATGCTTGCAAGAAATACTGGATTAAAATTCTATCTTACAATTATTTTCAGATTTTTGACACGGTATACTGTTATGTATATTGGAGGTTTGGTTTGTCAAACAGTGGATGAGTTAAAATGATAACCTATGTTGCTTTTGAGTCTCAGTCTTGTAGATCAGTGTTCACATATTATTTACATGGTTTCTTTCAGCGATTGAATTCACTTACAGCTACATTTTAGTTTTTTGCCAGTGCAATAGCCAAACATTTATGTTATTGATGTTTTTTCTTTTTTCAATCTGTTATCCTTGTTTTCACTGAAAATTGATATTCCTGGGCTACACTAGCCCCCACCCAGTCGACGAGCAGAGTCCAAAGACCGACCAGGTAGTGTTCGCAGTATGACCACTCAGGACAAGAGCAAACAAAAACCATCAGCAAAGAAAAAAGTGAGGCCTGACATTTTTTTTTCCTTCCATTAATATTTAGTAGCTACATCCTTACAACATAATTAGCCACAAAGAGTCATTTTTTTCAAAATGATAATCTTCGCTTTCAAGTGCTGATGATATGATGATATTTTCAGAGACTGAAAAAACATCTGCCATTTCAGCAAAAGAAGATCAGTAGTGGCAAAATTTGATCCATTTTATGATATGACATTTATCACAACCTCATCAGAGGGCCACAACCTCAGACAACTGGCCTTGTTGCTAAATATTGCAACTTTCTGGAAGTAATATATCATTCTCTGTTAGTGTTAACTTCAGTTTTCCTCCACAAAAGTTGAATTCATTGATGTTCAAATTCATCATTTTTTTTCAACAGTTTTGTTTTCATTTTTTGCATTGTGTAAGTGATGAGTCACAGAAGAGATGTTAGATCTAGATGTGATTTTCATTATTCACATGGCATTGTAAGTTTCTTTGTGAACTTATAATCACCATTAAATCACAGGGATGTCATATTGGTAAACAGTCTATTTAGGTTCTTTATATGTCTTTCAACCTTCTGGTGGAGGTTATCTTGGCAGAGTCTATATTGCTCTAAGTTCAATCCCCTAACATGCAAGTAGCCATCCTACTAGAAATCTTTAGCTTGAATTGTCTCAATCCTTATTACGGATATCTCAACAGATGACAGAAAAAGGATAACGGTGTCAGGAAACTAGTTAATTAAGATATCGAATTCTGTCTGAAACTTATTCATATGGTACAAGTTTGTGTTTCCCTGCCTCTTCCTCCAATTTTCTTCCTTTTTTTCCCCTTCTTTTTCTCTCTTGTTTCTTCTGTCTGACACGTTAACTTCTGTCTACATTGATGTAGACATGACACATATATGTACACTTAAACCTTGCTATACCGCCACCCATTACCCGCCATTCCCACATACCACATACTGTCAGCTTTTCGCCATGGTACGGATCTGACACCTATACAAAGTCACTAAAAATCTTATTATATCGCCATCCGCCAACAGCTTAACTGTTACATTCATAACTTGAGTATAGTAAATATTGCTTATTATGCCACCAACATAAATTTAACCCCACTCCCCACTGCTACCTAAATCCAGCTAACAGACGGAGCATCACTTGGTGCTACTGTCTGTGCTTGTTATTCAAACACCAATCCTACTACACGCTCTTCACTTTTTGGAAGCAAAGTCCTGATAGACCTTCTGATGGGGCATGCAGTAGGAAAAGTGGGTCACAGTTCAATCTCCTCTCAAGCACGCGCGAGGTGATGCTTCAACTGGTTTGCACGGGTCGCGGGGTAGAATGCAAACAGCACACGTTGATCTATGACATAGGTCTAGAGCTCATGTGATTATTCTACCCGGATGGGCAATGTTTAGTAGTTAACTTACTTTCTTATCATTCTCCAACTTGACGCATAACAAAAACAACAAAAAAATACAAATGAAAGCAGTGTAAACTTTTCATTGTACCGGCATTCTCGTTATACTGCCATTTTTCTGTTTGCCCCTTACTTGACGGTATAACGAGATTTCAGTGTACATGGTAATATGATTTGTAATATGTGATTTATCATATGCTATATTTAAATCTTAAAAATATCCACATGATATAAGTCTTTTTTTTTTTTTTTAAAGTTCCGCATTTATAAGAGATAAAATTGAAAACTTGGATTTTCTCACCCCAGGAGGTCAAAGGCAGAGATGCAAAAGAAGACACAAAGACAGTTAAGAAAGAAAAAGAAGACACAAGAGGTGGGACCAAACGAGGTAAGTTCTGGATTCATCTTTATATCTTGTCATATACTTTTCTCTTTTCTTTGATTTGCTATGCATGGTCTGATTGAAGATTGGCTGGTAATGAGACTCGTTATATTTTTCCTCTTCATTACTTTTTCTAAAGCTATTTTTTTTTCTATTCATGTTAACTTGGATAGCAAAATAGTTTGATTTCAGTTGTATTAACTGTCATGTAAAAAATCAAACAGTTCAGAAGAGATGTTGTGAAATATGATGCAAGTATGACAATCATTGCCCAGGTTTAGTACCTTCTTGGTCTGACAGTTTCATAGATAGCCCTGATTCATGATCACAGTTGTCCTGATTCATTCATGAATATTTTGATGTTGTTATTTGTGTTAACTTCAGTGAACATTTCCTCTTTTTCCAAGGGAAAGTGTTACTTCACTAAATTGAATCGGAATGTTCAGCTGTACATTACTCTCTCGGTAATAATGTGAAATAATATAAAGCAATTCAGATTGTGTACAGAAACTAATAGGACAATGAGCAATAATGGGAGGTGGTGAGACATGACAATAAAATCACAGGTATATTATAAATGGGATGGAGCTGTCCTCAGAAATATTCTAGACTTACAGAAAGCATTTGCATGGTGGTTATTCAGAATGTAACTGAACTGGCATCTTGCATTCCACATTTTGTGCACCAGATTCTCCCTTTATATATTACACTGCATGTGTCTATATAAATATTATTTTTATGTGCATCGTACATAACTTGTGTAAAGCAAATGTATACCAGGTCTGTAGGTAATCAGTTTGTTCGACATGAGGACATATTAAAATATATAAACATCAACAGCTAAGATGTTGAAATAGCCACTGTGCTTTGATGATTTATAGAGATAATTTTTGCCATAATTAGAGAGAGATGGACTGATTTGTTTTATAACAAGTACTGTTCTCAAATTTTAATAAAGTGAATGCTGTCTTCATGATTGTTTCATTTATTATGACCATCTGATTATTCTTGTGGGAACATATTAATCCATTGTTTGCAGTGCTGGGTAAGACAGAATTATGGAGCTTCTTTTTCTGTTTGTGAGATTTAACTTTGAGGCTTTGGAATTATCCCCCCCCCCCCTTTTTTTTTTTTCAATGATAATAACTGTTGCGTGTCTGTTTTTCCTCGTTGATTAGTATTTTTGGTTGTCTTGGGTAAGAATTGATCTTTGATCTGGGGATATGGTTATTTATTTGACCTGATTCCTGCTGCTTTGCATCTTCAGCTTTCAATCCCATGGTCCAAACCTTTGTTAACGCTCTCAGATTTTGTTTTGTCGTCCATTCACATTGATCATATTTTTTATAAAGCTGATTTGCCAAGTTATTTTGTGGTTCTATTTCTCTTTTTTTTTTTTTTTTTAAACATCCATTTCAATTTCATGCAAGCTTTGGAATCCTTGTCATTTGATCCTAGAAATTCCCCATATTAACATTTTGAGATCCATTATTCAAAAGTATTTCTGGAGCATAGCAATGTTCAGAAGCAAAAAAAATTCCTTTTGAATCACAAAGATCACAAAGTTACCGGTCATATTAATAAGTATGAAATACAATATGATCATTTGATTTCTGATGAATTTCCAGAGTTAATGTGTGAATTCTCTATTCATCACTTTTGCACTGAACAAGAGATGAAGAAATTTATATATGTAAAAATAAATATTTTTACCCCCCATCTTGCCAAGTTTTTTCCTTGTGTCTCCTTTCACTCATTTAGCCAACAACTTGGCTGCCCCAAGCTCCAGTCTGTAGAGTGAGAAACGGAAACTAGTGAAAGTTATCAGGAAAAACTGTTATGTAGTAGCACTGGAAAGCAGATAGAGGAATGTATAGATATAAATGATTTACCAGACCACCAAATACAACAATGTCAAACTTTGGGCTGATCAAGTTTGCGTATTTCTGAACAAAAAAAAAGGTGACAGTTAAGTGACTTAAAGCATATTTGATGGTGAATCTAGTTATGTAATCGATCAGGATGATAATTTTCAATTTCCTTACTGACATTTTTATAACAAGCAAAGTAAGATCAATTTCAGGACTTCCCTGTTGTTGTTGTTGTTTTTTTTATTTTATTTTAAAATCTACATGTAAAACAACATAGATTTCAACAATACTCTCCATAAACTGTTTAAGAAGTGAGTCGGATAAACAATTTTCTTCCTACAACAACAGAATTTTGTTCTCTAAAATTTGGTTGTGTAAGAACTATAAATTATCAGATGGAGAGATGTGGGCCTATCTAGCATAATTTCAATTCAGATTTCCACCAGCCACTTTATGTCCATTGCAGGAAATTGTGAAAAATTTCAATTAAAACAATGGATAAGGCGATAATGAATGGAGGGAGAGCGTGTGAAAGCTGTTATTGTTGAGGAGATAAAGGAGAGAGAAATGAGATGGATTGTATTATTATTATTACTATTACACCGCCCATATTATACATATGGGCCATTTCTAAACTTGGTCATAACCAATTGTTGAAAATGCAGGACAATGTGCGTGATGCGTTTGGACATGGAAAGAAAGAGGGATGAGCATGGAGGGGATCTTGCAATAGTTGCACCGTGTGCTGCCTGGTCAGGTGCTGTCAGTGTACTGTGTCTCAGACACTCTTGCAGATCACAAACCAACTCACTCATTTCGTAACTTGATCAAGCCACTCTGTGCATGTCAACTAAATTGTTGGATGAGACCTTCATCCTGTCTGTTTGCTGGTAGATTCAGTCAGGATATCATTTACATAGCCTTTATTCACTTTTTCTGTTTCACAGAGATAATGGGATATATATAATTAGACAGCGTATTTAAGGACAAACTTGTACAATTTTTGAGAGGTCAAAAACTGTGTATGCAGAAAGAAGGATTTAATAAGAGTTTTTTTTCAGCAGATTGTTTTTTTTTTTTCACATTTTTCTTTGTGTCCCATATCATTCAGACACTAAAGGATCCAGAGGAGGTTACTTCATTTTTGTTTTGTCTCTGTTTCATGACTGTATTATCTTCTTATGCTCGAAGTTCCTCATTTAATCTGCAATCTGAATCTTTTCACGTAACATGCCAGATCTCCAATGTAATGTTATTTACAGATGTTGGCCTATGTATTAATATATATCTATGATGTTCTCTCACCAACAGTTTAGCAAATTGCATAAACGTTTGTGTCTATCCTGGCTTGCCTTTCAAAGGGGGAGAAGGGAAGAAAAGAATGGGCTGGGTTGAGGGGAGAGGGATGTCATTGTTGTCATACTTTCCCACAAATATTGGGTGAATTGTTCTGATGATCATCGTATTATCTTTCCCACTGAGAATATTCAGAAACTCTGTCCATATTCATACATGAAAATGAAAATTAAAAATAGGCTTCTTTTAATTAGTAGATGTAGTAGGGAACAATGATAAAATAAATACCACTGCCCCTGGGATGTTTCCTTTCACTTGTCACTCATTAATATTTTTAACATCACTCCTGAAAAACCAGCTCTATGCTATTGTAGATTTTGTTTTTCTTTGTCTCATGAGAGAACATCAATATTTTTCATCACTTTAAGGAAATCACTCATATATACAAATAGCATTACATCTGCTAAGTTTGCAAGTGGTTCTGTTTACCTTCAACTGCATTCACACACAGCTTTTTAAAGCACTATGATCTTTAAATTGTGATGGTTGCTCAATGCTCATGTATCAAGACATTCAACAGGAGTAAACTGATAATTGTGCTGGGCCTTTGTTTTATTAGCACATCAACACAATGTTAATTACATTCAAGATTATTGTTGATTCAGAAAAGAGGCATTGTGAGTGAGATGTGTAATAATGATAATAAATGAATGCTAAAGGCTGTCACTGAGGGGTGGGAAAGCTATATTTTGGAATTATTAAATATGTATGTATTAATTTTACATGTCAAATGATAAAATAGTTTGTAGACTTGCTTGATGTAACGAGGTCCTTCAGGGGATCCAGGGTGATTACCCCCCACCCCCACCCCCACCCCCCACAAAAACACACACAAATGGTTGAATAGCATACATATAACATGGGATCCACCTCCAGGCGAGTGGTGGAGTGAGTGAACTTAACTTAGGTGTGAGAGCAGAACTGAACAGCTGTGATCTAGATGTCCTTTCAGTTTTTTTCTGGTGACAGGGATTTTTTTTCTTCCTTCTCCTTTCTCACGAGCAAACCAAGTATTCTTCATCGTCACCCCTTTTCTGAAACCATGATGCATAGCCCTTCATATGTTATTGCTTGATCCTGCAAAGCTTTTCATTTCTATTCCACCAAATGAAACATCATTTTTCTTTTCTTAGACAAACAAAAATCAATCAAATCACTCAACATCTTTTAAATGCATGCATTGAAAAACTTGTAATCATTGTACTTAAGTTAAAAAAAAAAAAAAGAAAAGAAAACACTTCAAAAAATTTGACTCAATTTCTAGCTCAATGATTTTGATATACCAATTATATAAATTTTTTAGTACATATCATGATCAGTTATTCACTGGTCTGTTTAAGTATCTGTATGATACATGGTGGTATTGATACCAGATTTGACTCAGCGTAATGATCACTGTGCTGTTAGGCTGCAAACTAGTCGTGAAACTCAGAGACTGAAACCATTACACATCAGCAGTTTAAAGTCAGCCACATGCCAGTAATGTATCACCAACTCTCTGTCAATCTTCGCAAGCCTGCTAGAAATGCTAATACTCTCATTACCTTATACCTTATCTCTCTTCTCTGTTCTTTTTTTTTTTTTTCTTTCTACAGTTAATCACATTGCCATATAGTCCTCTGATCACATACGTATTACATTTCCTGAACATTTCAACATATTCGTATATGCTTCAGAAAAGCTTATCCCCCAAAGAACCAATTATAATATTCATGCTTCCTCTTGAATTATAAAACTCTTATATATGACTTTATTAAGGTCTTAGATTCTGATAATTATCAGACCTCTCTCTCATTTCTCTCTCTCTTTTTTTTTTCCATCCCTTTTTTCATGACTTGTAATCAACACATGTTATCTTCACTCACCAAGAACACACATAGTGACAACTGTTTTATAATTGATAACTTTGACATGACTTCTCCTGATCTTTTGGAGGGGAACAAGTTTAGACTGACAGTGACATGATTGTTTATTAAGTGCAGCATTTGTCTACTCTTTATTAGCAGTTGCCAGTTAAGTTGGTCCTCAATCACTAAATGAAAGTTGTGATACATTGGACATGTATTTCTCTCACATGTAGGGGGGTTGGTACTTATTACTGCCACTTTACAGACTGCAAAATCAGAACATAGTTTTTGTCTCTCTTGGTAGGATATACGTATAGTTTAATTTGTTGAAGTTATTATTTTTATTATTATAATTTTTTTTTTTTTTTGGTAGTTCATAGGGAAAAGAAAAATTCTCAGACTGAGCTGTAAATGTACAGGAATCAAATGATTCTTCATCCAAATAAAACATTGTATGTAATTTTTTGACAATTAATGCTATTTGGATCAATTTTATGAGCATGGCATCAACCAATTGCAAAATGATATCCAAGTGATTTGATGATGTTGAGTTTGTATGTATTTTGATGATTTTGTAATTTGTGTGGTTTGAACATGATAGTTGTAGGGTATTTAATTTCATCAAAATTAATTACAGCAATCATGGACACAGAAAGTGGAAAATATAGTTCTTTCAAAAGTGCTTTTTTTGCTCTTCAGATGATTCAGAATTTTTTTTTTTCCCTTAAAATATACTTTCTTCTGTTTTTTTTTTTTCTTTAGATTGTTTTTTTTTTTTCTGGTTGAATAAGTACTGCAGGTTCTGTTTGATCCTGACAATTGGTTTGTGTAATGTTTCAGTAATGATGATCAGAGCAGATCTCATCTATAATACCAAGGGGATTTTAAACGCTGACTGATTGTGATACTTTGCATGGATAGCAAGAAGTCCTTGCACATTTGGCAGAACACATTATTATGCCAAAACCTGACAATTTTATCAACCAGCCAAATGTCTTCCCTTTACTATTGTCATGCGGTAAAAAAAGCAAAGCAAAGAAGGAAAAAAATCTCTTTTGCCTTTTTTTTTTATTTGAACATGGGAAATTCTGAAAAAAATCACAGTATGATGAAACTGATTTCTCCTGATCATGACTTATTTAGTTTTGCTTGTGTTAGTAAAAGACGCAAAGCGAATCTTTCTCTCATTGCTGTGCTTATTTTGCACTTCATGTGCCTGACAAAGGTAAATACTTTGGCTGACTGAACAAATTATTTTGATAAACAAGTGGTCTGATACAACAATTTATCTGACCTAATGTCAACAGTGTCCTTGGATTGTCATGCACTTCGGGTATATCCCATTATATACAGTTATGTGTCAGATAATAATACAGTTGCTGGGGGCATTTGCCCACTCTTGACATCTTGCCAAAATGTTTCTCCCAGGAATAATATTTAGGAAAGTTGTGGACTCTGCACACATTTGTTATGATCATAACTCAATGTGCTCAAGCCATTTTTAATGATAATGGGGGGGGGGGGGGGGGGAGGAAAAAAAAAATGCTCATTTTGCCTACTCAATGTTGTTGTTTGAATAAACCGGGAAAAGTTTTTCCTCATTTCCTATTGATAATAAGCTTTGGGAATTTTTACTGAGAACATCTATGATTACAAGTGTGTGGGACAATGCTAGTGTCTAAAACCCCTCTCCCTTCCCCCTACACCCCTCCCTTTCCATCCAATATGATGTGTGTAATTATGTTATGATAAGCAGGATGCATAATGTATTAACCAAAGAAGAAATTTATCTGAGAATTGTAGCACACATATTTCCTGCTGGTCTTTGCTGATATCTTTTTGTTTCATAATTGTCAAGTACATGTTATTTACAATGGCATATATGTGTACAGCCATCCTTCTTTCCAATTAGTTCTGGGGGTTGGGGGGGGGGGAGGGTTGTTATTTAGAAATGGCAAGGACTATCTAGCCCTTTTGGTATAAGTGTTGGGCTTGGAGCTGGACTCTACTGATGTGGAAATAGCTGAACTGTCCAATTTTTGTCCAGAAGTATATAATTTACATATATCTGCAAGCTTCTGTTGCAAAGGATTTCTGAAGTCAGACTAGGGAAAATGGTTTACAGGCCTGAGTTTGACCTCATTTGGTGAATCTTACTATCGCCATGGTCAATGTCCACTCATTCTGCTGCCTCTTCTTGTGCTGAAAATCTGTGGCATTTTGTCAGCCATGCACAAGTTGGAGATCTTAAGATATTATATTTGTGATGGACAAGTTGTGAACCTCTCAATGTACAGAGGGTGGTACTTAATCTCCCA
Organism: Peronia verruculata; assembly: GCA_038406235.1. Taxonomy (NCBI): domain Eukaryota; kingdom Metazoa; phylum Mollusca; class Gastropoda; order Systellommatophora; family Onchidiidae; genus Peronia; species Peronia verruculata. Next base: position 9,856 of record JBCAUA010269577.1, on the reverse strand, counting down.
CTTGTTTGTCCTTAGTTTCATTGTTTACATTGTTGAAGATGCTATACAATGAACAATAACAACACTGCAGATTGTTATTGTGCAGTTTTATTATCGCAAGAATAATAAAAATGATGATGGAGCGACTTTCCATGCATTTTATTTTGAAAAGATCTGATGTATGGCAACATTGTTTTGCAGGACAGTTCACTTATTACCTGACAAAGCCCCTGTCCATGAACAGGTTCAGAAGAATATGTCCTTTGGGCTTTTTTTTTTCAGGAAATAAAAATTACACTTGCTAGATTCAATATACTACATGAATTTAAACTTTAATTGCAAAGTTGGGTAGTTGCAGTCCTGTTGCTCGAAGAACAAAAAAAGAACTACAGGTTCAGAAGGTAGAGAGAATATTGTGATTTGGCCAACTGTATAAAATACGGTAGCGAAAATTGAATTCATGATTCATGTATTGAATTTTTTTTTTCTTTTCTGTTGTTCAATCTGACCATTGTTTCGATTGTTCATGGAATTGTCCAGTTGAAGCTTTCTGTTGGTAGGTCAGTCGGCTGACCGGTCTATAAGAAATTGTTCCATGATATTGAGCTTGTGCTTGACTGTGCATCAGCACGATAATAGTTGCATTGCTCCAAACACAGCATTGGTATTAGTCACACATTAAAAAAAAGGTATATATAGATCTACTAACATGTATAATACTGATTATCAAAAATATGAAGGGCAATTTAGAGCTGTCAGCATTGTCTTGGCAATCTTTTTTATCTCCCTTGCTTTGGCCACTTTCCTCAGCTCAAGCAACACAAAGTACAGGTAGTGGTCGCACCTCGAGTGGTGAGTGTGCGGTGATCTTCACCCCCTCACACAACACACAACATTCTGCACAGCTTGATGTGTTTTCACACTATCCATATGTTTGGCACACATGTGATAATTGTTTGATGATTCACAATAACAAATTTTTCTACACACATAATAATATTGAAAATAAAACAGAAATAAAAGAGGAGAGAAAGAAGAAGAATAGTTAATACCCTTGCTAAAAATATATGTATATGTGTATACATAACTCTGATCTGTCAGTATCACAGACACTGTGAATGTTCCTGTGGAACACAAATCTCCAAAACTGGACTTCATGGTGACCTTCATCAATAAATCAGCCTGGATATTTAGGATTTTCTGTGGGCTCAGTCACTGTTGAGTTTAATACATGTCACATATCTGACCCCAAAAATGTGAAAAACTCAGTTTTAAGAATTTTGAAGTTAGGTAGGCGAGAAGATATTTTTGTAAGACTTATATGCCCTCATTTAAACAGTTCTTTGCAAAATCTGATAATTATGTCCGATGTTAACAAACCAACAGGTTCATCAATGTTCCTTTTGCCATATACATTATTTTATTTAGAACAACATCAACAAAAAATGTTTTTTTTGTAAAGGAAATTTGCGTTTATCTCTTTTTGTGGTCAAACTCATCATGTGTTGTAGCTGTTGGACAGGAGAGCTGTTGGACAGTAGCAGTTTTCATTTTGAGATAAATTTTGCCCACATCTACAAGTACTGATCAGATCAGAGCTCTTAGCAAACAGAAACAAAATAATGTTTCATAGCCAGTAGCTAGAGTTTTTTCGGAGAACTGTCAGTTATTTGGTTGAAAGAAGATACTGTTTTGACAAAATTTCCTGGCAGTGTATAAATGTGTGTTATGATACTTTTCTCCTTTATTCAGTAAAATATCATTCATAGTGCTATCAAATACCTAGACTGAATATACAGTATAATTCTTTGCTCCATATGTTGTGTAATCAACAGTTGGCTACGATGTAATGATAGTTTGTTTGAAAAACTTCATCTGATCTTGTAGATCTGTAGCATTCTCATAACCATAATCTCTTTGTTCAAACAACTGTTTCGTGAGACTACCACTCTAGGGTAGGGCTCCTAAGCCACTCTTGAAGATGCCATCCCCCAAACCTACTGCTACACCATTGTCTCTCAAGACATACGGATGCGGACAATGAATCTCTTTGTTCAAGAGGATTCATTTGTTGTTCTCTGAACCAGAGAAGTAACAAAAATTATTCAGTGATAGAAAATGGTATGGACTTGAGCAAATGATCATCACTACGTGTACAGCACAAAAAGTCAGTTTGCTTTTATCCAGGGTTCTCTTGCTGATATGTTTGATATGCGCAGTTGTGCAGTTTTCACTCATTATCTAAATCCAGATCTCTGTATAAATGTATTCTTGAGTACATTGGAAGGACAATGCTGTTTTCTGAATGATACGAATGTGACTTGTTTGCTTCTCATTCTCACTCTCACTTCTCGTAGGAGGTTATGTTACTTTCTATATATGTCTTTCAACCTCCTGATGGAGGTTATCTCGCCATAGAAGGTGTATGATGATGAATGTATTAGCTGCCCTAGAGGGCTATCCCTGGTCTTTTCTCACTGATGTGACAATCATGTAAATCCTGAACCTGTCACATATGTCATGTAAGATATGCATGCAGATGTGTTGGTTCAGTATTCCACTGTTGGCAAGTTTACCCTAAATGCATGACAGCTGTAGGTAATGGGAGAAGAAAAAAGGTGGTAGTTGTGGGATCAGGATGAAGATTAACATTCTGTCTCTGATTAATGAGCATGACAGCTGTATTGCCCTGGAGTAACTTTGCAATCGTTTGCCAACTCACGAGATTAGTCAGGCCTGTTTTCCCATTAGTGATCTTTGATCTTACTCTACACACCCTTGTGCAGATATATAGCACAGGCGCTCTATTAAACAAAATCGTGCTCAATGTTTTTCTTTCTTTATTTCTTTTCTTTCTTTTTTTTTTTTGAAGCATATTCGTCATCACACAGAAAAGCTCCAGATTTTGAGTTTTTGAACTAAAACAACCTGCATGTCAGGTTTATCAAAATGTCACAGTGGTAGAACATCAGCTGGTTTGAAAATATTAATCTTATTAGCAGTCATGTGCTAATAGTAGAAAAGTGTTTTTGCGCCATCCCAAAACTCAACATAACATTATTATGTCTCTGTCGATTCAGTGACAGGATAATGAGCTAATCAGTTGTACTCCACTGCTTTTGTATTCTTTGATATCATGTTTATTAGTGTGGGCACTTAATCACTTTAGTGTTTTCATTTAGTCTAATAATTCTTACTCATTCACTTCCACACAATGCATATTGCTGCACTGAAGGTTCTGTGGCTTTCAAAGCTGCTATAAAATTGGTTGCACAGCATGGTAACAGAATATCTATATGTGTACTGTATTGTCAGTATTATATCATATGTCTAATTTAGCGTTATGTGTATGCAATAGTGATTCCTTAACAAAGGAAATAGACAAGGCATTATCTTTCCTTCCCTTTTAGCCTGCTTTTTTTTTTTTTTTACATTTGGAAGCTGTCTTTTTTTTTTTAATTTATTACACTTATAATTTTTATTTAATTTTATATTTTTTAAAACTTTTTAATTTTAATTTCTTTTTTTATAAATCTTTTTTTTTTTAATTTGTTTTGTATTATCCATCATTTCCTCAATAAACAATTTTCTGTCTTTTCACAAATATTGAAAATTAGAAGGGGACTAAGAGTGGGATGTCTTTCAAAAAATCCCATGGTAGGGCATTGCTTGGAAATCAGTGGTATCTGTGACCATAACCATGTCAGTTATACACTGAAGCATTATGGCCAGCATGAATGGGAGGATTAGTGAAATAAATTTACAACAGATTTATGCAATCGTTTTGGAACAATCATATTCCTGTACTGGATATTGCATGTTATACATGTATACAAGCCATGCAGTCAGAAATATTTTAAGAGTGGCATAACTTCATTATTAATGGCATTTTGTTTCATTTTCATTTGACATGTCAGTAATCATAAAATAGTTTGGAACAGAAAATACATTATTAAAGTGAAACACTGAAGTGCAAAGCCATTGAGATGAGAGTGGCAAATTTCTTTGAAAAGAGTGAATATATAAAATACTTTTTGGTTTTGTGCTCTGATTCACTGAATTTTTTATTTTTTTAAATTTTTTTTTTTTGAGCGGGAGAGGGGGGTAAGAATGGCACAAGTTTTTCCGTGTTTTACATTTTTTTTGTTTGTTTGTTTGTTGTTGTTTTTTTTGTTTTGACAAAAAACAGCCATAGTAGTTAGCAGCAGTTAAAAAGTCTGTCTAGAGGGCTTTTTGTTTTTTGTTTTTAATGGGGGGGAGGGGGGGGGGGGGGCTGTTCTCTTTAAAGCTTATATGTGCCTTTTTTCTTTGTTGGGCATATCAAAACTAGATATCTCTGGGAACATGCAGTATCACTGTCATCATTAGCTAGTCTGTTGTGTTCTGTTGTTGATGGAGATGTGGTGTTCCAATTATGTAGGAGCTTACAGTCAGTGGAGATTAGAGAGAATGTGCATGGATGGTGTTCCATAGTTTGACAGTCCAAGTCTCAGCCCATATGTTCAGCAGTTATAACACTGTAGTCATTACTACATATACTCATATTGTCACTCATATTATTTCTCGTCATTGTGTTCCATGTTGTCGGTATATCATCATGTAAATTTTGTGTTTAAACTTTTATGCCCTGTCATATCATATAGTCAATGCCATTGTCAGTTGTTGTCTTTTTTTTGCAGTATAAATCAGGTGAAAAGGTCATCTCTTTAGCAATGATAAACTTTCACCCAGAAATTTACTTTCATCATATGAAGGTTACTCCCTGAAGGGCAATAAATTACAATGTTGTCAGATTGACAAAGGTTGTGCGACAGGAAGAAACATGTTGGGTTCTCAGTTCAAACCAACCAGAATGTGAGAACAGTTGTTGACAACACTTGTGTCAAAGTCTTACGCAATACATTACTGTTGTTTAGTTGCATTTAACATTTTTGTAAGTCTTACAGAATATAACCACAATACAAAGGGTGAGACCCTAAATTAAAGATCAATGAACCATTTTTTTCAGGCAACTAGATTACCTCCCTTCACCCAGTACAAGAGGTATAATGCAAACTTTGTAAAAAAAAGGATAAACACAGTTTGTGCCTCTGTTGTTTTTTTTTTTTAATATGTAAAGCAGACAAAAGTTATAAAAAAAAAAAAATTTATCAAGGAGAAAAATGAACATCTTCCTCTTTTGCCTTATATTTCAGAATGTTCTCTTGTTCTTGGTAAAGGGAAGTACTTTGACTGACAATCAGAATAGCATTTTTTTATGATCCAATTCAAAGAAAATGTACAGAACTGGGTTGTTTAGGCAAACTTTGACCAAGCCCTTCTGCACCAAAGGAACTCTCTTTTGAGGAGATATTTTTGTTCCCAACCTGGACTTTTAAAACATCAGAATTGCTTTGACCTATTACCATCATCCCACTGAACAGCTAAGATTTTTGACAGACACATGCAAATTGCCTGAAGCAGGTTTTCAAAGGAGGAATGAAAAGACTTAATGGTAGAAAGTTGGTCTTTTGAAAATTATCTTTAAAAGATTTTTTTATGTTATGCACTCTGGCAGTTTATAAGGTTAGCCTTTTGCTGCCCTTTCCTTTGCTTGCCTTGACAAAAAAAAAAAATAAATAAATAAATAAAATGCGAATGAAAATATATCCAGTATCCTAGTTTCATAGATATTAATTCAAGGTTTGTATTGAAAAACGCGTTTTCTCATAGCACAAATCTAATCACTTTCTTTTTTTTTTTTTTTAAACATTTGGACTTCTCAAATATAGAGGTATGACTCGCTTTAAGAACAAACATAAAAAATCAGTTGGATGTTCCACTTTTCCCAGCTAAAATATTTGTGAAACCAGCTAAAAAAAAAAAAGAAAGAAACAACTCTGGCCTCTGGAAGCTTTAATAGAGCCAGTCTTGATATAAAGCCATAAAGTGCTTTTTTTTTTCTCTCTTGTTTGTTTCAAAAGTTTGATTATTATCAAACCGTGTATTTTCAGACTTTGGCATTAGGAGAAAATCTGTTATGTGAACAGGTCAAATTATCCACAAGCTGTCTTGGGGTTCCAGTGATTGGCTGTTAGAGTTGTGATATATTATAAGCCCTGATATATCTGTGTCTGATCTCCATAATGGTACAATTGTTATTCAGTAGGACATGTATTGTCATACATCAATTCCCACGTAATTGTTTTCTCTCAAAATGGGTTTCTTTCCATAACCCTCTAGGACTTGAAGAAGATGTCCATAAAAGAAAAACCTGATGGTATTGCTCTAAAGCAAAAAAAAAGAATTTCCAGAACCATACCTTGAGAGCTTTTGTGCTGACTGAATATTGGTCTGCATTTGAAAAATCTGTGCTCAGCTTTTTTTTTTTTTCCTCATGTGCTTAAGTTTCAATCATTTGAATACATTTCCGACTGTGTCTCAAACTTATCGCTGTGGGATATAGTGGGTTAACACTTATATATTGCCATAGACACTGTCTGTTCAAGATGATCTTTGTTGTTCCCATCACTTCTTAATACATAATATATATGTCATGGTATGATCATAAAAATTGGGGCTTCCAACTGCAAGATACTCTTGCACCTGCATGCTGAAACCTTTATCTCCATACATTTGTTTGATCTCCATTCAACAATATTCCATCACAGTGTCACTGAAACATCTCAGAAATATGAAAATGTTTGTCCCAGATTTTATACTGTCATTTCAGTACCACCCTGACACCGACACAGGACTGGCAAAACTGATGGACAAAATGACATAGAAGACAATAACGTGTGACTATTTTAAGAGAGATTACCCATTGATGCCCATTAATTGGAAACTGTAATAAGTAATTCTACATGTATATTTCCAGACGGTATTCCACATTTTCTAGACCTACTGTCTTATACTATCCCTTCCCAAATTTTCTTCTTGACTTTTTATGTCTCCTTCATTATCCTTTGACACCAAAGAATAATTTTCTTTACTTGTATTTTCAGATCATATAGTGTCAAATTTTCATAAAATATAAAAACTGTCATGGGGAAATCCTCCTTTTAGTCATTTATATGACAAACAACCTTGTCTTAATTAGATTATCATGATATACTTAAATATATAAGGATTGTTTTGTTGTTATATAAGTAGCATTTCTGAGACACAATATTGATGAAAAGGAGGCTAATGTTGTCCCAAACCCAATATGCATGTAGTTATATGGAGATGGTGATGATTAACTTTTAAAGAGAATTGATTAGACATGTTAGCAAACTTAAAGAGGAGGAAATTTGAATTTGAAATTTAAATTTGAAATATTGCAGAACCATTTGAATGTTAGTAGCATTGTCAAAAAATTCTGAGTCTCAGTTATATGAAACAATTTGACAAATCTGAATTTAATTAAATGTGAGAGGACCAGGATATTGTCAGTAGATTTCAGGTATTTTACGCAGATATGTGAGGAGTTAATATAATGATATAAGTATATAAATTAAGTTCAGAAATATAGGTAAAAAGAAAGAATTTAAGAATAGTCCTGACATTAATGAAACTCTCCTCAAAGAAAAAAAGGAAAGGCACATATCATTATTTTATCTCAGTGTTTGGGTAATGACAAGTCCTCATCATTTAGACATAATTTTGGCATAATTTATGTGTGTCAGTGTTGAAAATAATGTTTTGTGAAAGGTGAACTTCACAATTTCTATTAGTCACACTCTTAGTAATAGTCCGTAGCAAAATACAATAGAAATAGATCTAGGTATTTTGCATTATACTTTTGTAGTGTTTGTCTAGATGAGATATGAATGTTCCCACTTTTCTTAGAATTTATCAGAATAAATCAAATAAATTTCATTTACATGTAGCTGCTGATTTGTGTTTGTAAATAAGTCTGTTCATCATAGAATTATTATATTGAAACAAATGAGTTAGTGCTATGGATTTTCCCTTGAATTAACTGACTTTATTGGTGTAGAATGTAATGCTGCGTATTACTATTAATGGGCATATTTTTTCACAGCTCAGTTCCTTCCCTTTGCTAGACACAAGAGCTGTTAGGTAGGAAAAAAAATCACTTGCCTTCATTTCATAGAAAACTTTATTTACAGAGAAATTTGACAAATTATCATGATTCGAAGAAAACGTTTTCTTTACCTCTTGAATTGTTTTCAGAATTCTTGTATTTCACAGAGCATGTTTCAAGCAAAAATTGCATAGTGATTTTTTTTTTTCTTCTTTACTAAGCCTGTTCAAAAAGCCTTGTGAGTACCATGCAAAGGGAAGTAATTAGGCAGTGAAAAAATAATCCTCTTCACAGTGGAGAGAATACACTAGCACATGTTGATCTCTGTGTTTCTGGTCTAACGTTTTGTGCTTTATTTTCACTTCCAATCATTGGCACAGCCTCTACAGTTGCAGATGCAGCAAAGACTCAGGGCAAAACAAAGGACAAGAAGAAAGATAAAGGAAAATCATCCACACATGAAATGGAGGTCAGTAAAATAGTTTTCTCCTTTTATGATTTATCCATCAAAAGTACACCTCTTTTACATTCTCTTTATGCCTTTCAATCACCTTCAGATGATTATTTTGTACATCTCTATTCTCAAGGATATTTGTACACCTTCAGAATTTAGAACCTTAGTCACACACTCCTGAATTCCCTGTCATCTTATACTATAGCATCATTGAGCTAAATGTTTGCATATTCTCAACAACAAACAGCCTCATTATGTATTGAGACAGCCAAGATGGCCTAGTAAATGACAAAAACAGCTAACTGTGCGCGCATACCTTTGTGGTTAGGCGTAAAGTTAGTGTATTTACATGCATTTCAAAATATGCCGAAGGCATTTGGATTTTGCTTCACAAAAACATTACAATGAGATACAGGACAAATTAATAAGAGAATTTTAAAAAAAAATTTTTTTTTTTTTTCATTATGTGTTCTGTCCCCAACTCTGACCAGACAGTCCTTACATCAATGCGGACAGAGATGGTCACAGTTTTGTGATCATGGCATAAGTCATGTTTACCACTTTTCAGACATTGAGAACATTTTTAACAGTACAATTTATACCATTATAATTCTATAGAGTGGATACATAGTCCTTTATTTACTAAGGCCATTTTCTGATAGCTGTCATACTCAGGAGTGCCACAACTCATCAATTTCAGTTTAGCATAAATGTGACTTAGGCCATTTTCTCAGAACAAGGACTTTATAATAGATAATATATTGATAATGGCTTCCTTTGTTTATTCAAATTTGTTCGTGAAAATGAGGTGTACTCTTCAAACTGATGTCTATTCTTCCTTTCCATCACAAATGACTAGGCACCAGCTGAATCAGTGGTGAGGCTTTGCTCTGTTTTTTTTTTTTTTTTGTTTGTTTGTTTGTTTGTTTACATTTATTCCAGTTTCTTTTATTTATCTTCTCTTTATTTATTTATTTGTTTATTTATTTATTTGTCTTCTTATTTATTTATTTAGTGTTGCTTTTTGTTTTGTTTCTTTTGTTTTGTTTCTTTTAATTTATCTGTATACATCTATTTCTTGTTTTCTTTATTTGTTCTGACAGTTGAATTTAGTTTGCTCTTATGTTTCGTGTCCAATTTTGCTTATTTGACACTAGGGTTTCTTTTTTTGTTACAATTTATTTCACTGTATATTTTGCTTGCAGTTAAAACACCACTCAGGAATGATAATCCATTTTGTCAGTCTTCCGTACAGCACAGTAAATTGAAATAGCTTTTTTTTCATGTTTTTGTATCTCTTAGATCATTTTCCATATGTTTTCTGCAGATTAGATTGAATTTCTTATTTCACATTCAGTACAGACTATACGCTTTTTAGGTCTAGACATTGCTGTCATGATCTTCAATTTACA
>JBCAUA010269358.1:0-20011 GCA_038406235.1 Peronia verruculata | reverse complement strand
TTTTAATTTTTTTGGTCCTTTTCCCCCCCCCCCCCCCCGTCTGTCTGTGTGTTTGTATATATTATGATTCCTTACTCACTAGAGTCTTGTAGAAGAGAAGAAGAACACAATGTCTGAGAGCCTGAAACAGACAGCCTATCTCTCGCTGGGATCTGTGGGCTTCAGACTAATGCAGTCAGGCCACATTCAGCACAAGATCCTGGACAAGGCGGAGAAAATCCTCAATGTGAGTTGTTCTTGTATTTCAGGGTAAAAATAATTTGTTTCCTTGTATTATCCTGTATAGAATGATGGTAGCCTATAAGGACAGACAAAGTTACTTTTAGTGTTACGGTTAGTTGAGGGACAAATAGATCTTTTCGGTACAAAATGTCAAATAACAATTGTATCCAGATTTGGTTTTGACGAGTCATTTATTCTAGTTGTTCCCAAGTAAGTGGCACTACGGTTCTACACCTGGGATGTGAGCTGACGAGGGAGCTCTGAAAGCTGGAGGTGAGGTGGTGGACGGCTGGACAATGGTCAGAAGATGGGCAATGTCGTTAGAATGAGGGGTACGTCGAGCATGACCTGCTCGCATGTCGCTCATTTCTCATCTCTACCTCGCAAACGATCCATCCGACTACACTTCTGTCAACCTTACTAAGATTAGATGACACAGTGGAGAAATGTGTGTGGGGGGGGGTGGGGGGGGGGGCTGTGCCATATCTGGATACCCGTCAGTGGCTTTTGCGATGCGTAATGCATTTAGACTTTTGTGCTTTCGTGTTTGTGCTGAAAAGTTTCGTGACCACTAATATAGTCTATTAACCTGGCAAATACTTTATTCAGATCTGATCAGTAAACGCTGTCGTGGAAAAAGCATATGTGGAAATATCAGACAATACGAAAGTCAGAAAGACAGGAAGAGCCAGTGTGCTGACATCTGTGCTATTATTATGTGTAGCATGTAAGGGAGATAACACTGTTCTTTCAAACCGTCTAGTCTTCGGTATAAACTTTAGGAAGGCTGGAAAAACTGCCCGGATAATATCTGGCCAAGGGCAATTACTCAAGGTTATCTTGCATTTGCGGAAAGGTCAAAAGAATGTTAGGCTTTATTTGCTAGAGAGCAGTGAGGTGATAACGGGTGTAGCACTGAAGGGAAGGCCTAACTCTGTACATGCTTCCATGGCGTGTCTAGTACATGACCACCTTTTTACATGAGATTTTGAATTGAGATCCCCCATGAGCGTACAATGATGAACGAAGTGCTAGGATGGTCTTTATCTCTGGGCCTGACTACCATAAATACGTAACCAACTAGTTCAGAGGTTGAAAAAAGAAGAAAACGTAATATACGACACCAGGTCATTCTGAAATGTGGCCCACGACATTGATTGCCTACCAGTGAGGTTAAGAATGTTTTCAATGCCTCAGATTATCGTTCATATTTTTCTGAATTGCATAACAAATGAAAACACTATACAAATATCTACTACAGGCTTCGTTCCACACATTCCTGCATTATTCCACATTATGTAAAAGATTCGATATAGAAAGAATTCACACAGAAAAGACGGATATACTAGGCATATGCATTCATCATGCGCTTTATACATGTTACATATACATAATATTGTTGCATTTATGTATCCTCTGAGGTCTTCTAAATGAATTTTAAGTAGGAATGCTCCATTTACACATTCCATTTTGCGTGTCTTATGCTGTGAGAACTTCTGCACTTTTCTTTTCACGGACAGAATCTGAAGACGAGTGGGCAGAAATATGAGCAAGATTTTGTGCAGGAGAAGCGAGCAGAGATAGACAGAGAGAGACAGAAGATTGCCAAAATGTTGAACAGCGATGGGTACAGAATTGTACAGGTGAGGCTTGGGTTGTCAGTCCTGGTGTTTCTGGGTCAAGGCTGAGGTGGGATTGTGATGACAGTAGGATTGTTTGACCCTCTTTCATTTCATTCATCCATCCTACCGACTATCCTTCCACTGATACATTTACAGGTTTCCGTCCATCCATCCATCCATCCATCCATCCATCCATCCATCCATCCATCCATCCATCCATCCATCTATTAATCCAACCATCCACCTATTTAGACAGAAAGCGAGAGAGAAAGAAAGAGAGAAAGATAGAAAATAATTTGCCTTTGAATATCCACATTGATGTGAAGCCTACTTCATACTTGAAATTGTCATTTGACATGTTTGAAATGATACAGTTATTTTGTATCTAATCTCCTTGATGTTCCACAATTAAAGAACTATTCCACATTTTCCGTTAGACAATTCGACCACTGGTGGACAAGGGCACCAAGCAGGAAAAGGTTTTGGGTCTCAAAGCTTTGGGCAATGCCGGAATCCCACAGGCCACGCCCATATTCAAGAAAATTCTCGTCAACATGAGCGAGTCACACTTTTTCCGTGTTCAGGCCGCTATGGGCTTCCAGAAATATTTCTATAACACCCCAGCCAGGAGAGAGGTGCGTTTGTATGCTAAAGAGTGATGTAAATAGCGATGACTGCTGCAAGAAGAACGTTGTTATTGTTTTTGTTGTTGGTATATTGCTACTGATTGTTGTTTATTCCTATTGGATCAATAAGATCATCTCCCGAGAATATAATAGCACATTTTAAAAAATGTAAATAACCCATTTTTTGGCAGATTCGCTCTTCAAAAGATGTGATGGGAATCATATAACATTTCTTTGTGTCTGTCATCTCTGATGTGACAGTATCGCAGCAGACAGCGTGTAAATTTCTTTTCTGTACTGATCACTTAATCGTCAGCTAAAAACCTGCTTGTTCAATAAATATATTTCTGAGTAGTTTCTTATAGTTTTCCCCTGGAGATGGCTGTCAGTCATGTCTACAAACTTAAATATATGTTTGGGTTGTGTTACATGATAATTGGGAGAGAGCATTTTCATTTGCAGGGCCTTTAATTTGGAATGCATTGCCTGCAGGCATTCGCAGTTTTTCAAGCCAAGAGACTTTTAAACGACAGTTAAAATATATCTGTTCAATGAGTATCTGTCTGAGTAATGTTTTCAAGTCTTTCCCGCGAGAGGGCTGTCAGTCATGCCTACAGACTTACGTGTGCGTTTGTATTACAGGATTATGTGTGTGAGCATGTCTCGAGTCATGTCTGTATACCATGTTATAAATATGCACGTATGTTATTGCTCCTGTTTGTTTTCAGGGGTATTTCGTGTGTGGCTGCTAAACATTTTGGTTCTGTAAAGCACTTCGAGCCCTACGGGGGTGAGGCGCTATAGAAATGCCATTTATTATTATTATTATTATTACAATGTATGAGAGAATATCTTGGATGATATTTGTGTGCCATGTTTTGCTTATGTACATATGTTTTATGTATGCTGCCGCTCCTGTTTGTATTGACCAAAAATCTTATGCCCAGAACGTCGTAAGCACGTTTTTCTATAAAGCCTTTCGAGTCTTTCTAGAATATGGCGCTGTATAAATGCCTCCATTTATATCATTAAATTGTTATTATTATATTTATTCATTATTACCATTGTTGTCTGTATCACTAGAATTATTATCGTTATCATTATAGTTGTCATTATTTTGTACAAAAATAGTTTTCTAAAACTTAGATGGCCTGTCCTCTGCCAACTAACCAAATACATTAAACAAAAAAACATACACTCATAATTTGTAGAACTCGATAAGGTAAAGATTGAATCAGCTGATGTCAGTGGTCAAATTTATTAGCTTCTTTGGTTCTTCTTTAGGACTTAAAAATGTAAACTAGATCTATACATAAAATGTGAATGGGATGTTGCTGTATATGAAAGAAAATGTTACTGAAATGGTGTGCTTATTATGTCACAGCTGTTATTGCCTTTGTGTCCACCAGGCACAGGAGATCCTCCTCAGGGTATATCTAAACCGCGCGGAGACGCACGAGGTCCGTAATATGGCCTTCCTTGTCCTGTTCCTTCTTCAACCAGAGCTGCACGTGCTGGAGTCTGTCGGTCAAAGCCTACGTCACGAGCCAGACGCTCACGTGTCCAGTTTGGTCCAAAGTCACCTGGCGGCTCATGCAAACTCTTCCTTCACTCCACTCTGGCACAGGTGAGACCGGAGGGGGGGGGGGCATAGTTTATAATTCTAAAGATTAGTCCGACCTTTGAATACCAAATTATCTTCACTGTTTTGAGAAAAATTCAATCAACTGGAGTAAAATTACTTTCTACAAAAGTTGACTTAATCCTGCCGACATTGTCTTAGCCTACTTTGGATACATTTGGCACTTTCAAGACGTATTAATTTTGTTCCGACCCTGAGAGCAATTTGCAATCCCCGTCTAAATTTTGGTGTACACTGCCACTAGCATACAAAAACACGTAAAAGAGGCAAAGGACCGTTGACAAGTTTTCTCGGATCTCATGGTGAAGTGGTAAAAAACATCAGTGAGTGTTCTATTTTTAGCAGGAGGTACTAACACTCTGCCTGCCGGGGATTTCCAGGTTGTTAGACAGACATGAACTGTTGTAGTCAATAGTTTTCTATATTTCCCCTCTGCATCTCCTTCCAATTCTTTCCTAGCCTTGCTTTTTGCCTTGTTTGCCTTGACGATGATCACCACATCTGTCTCTTTCAGGAGTAAAAATGCCACGTCAGCTCTCAAGTTTGCTCCAGAGGATTCCAAGGGTTTCGACCATTCCTTCACTAAACGCTTTACCAAACTTCATGGTAGGCTGGCTTTTTGTTCTTACCCGCCATACCGCGTAGTTTTTGTCCTGTTGTGTTAACTTGTCAATATGAGTGAATATCAGACTCCAAAAAATGTTTGTTAGTTTCTGTTATGTTAGGCTATATTGTGATTGTCTTGTTGTTGTTGTTGTCGTCGTTGCTGTCTATTCATTTAGTTACGACTATATCAAATTATGCAGAGCACGAGGCCAGCCACAACAGCTCCATCCACAGACATCATCAAATCTGCCGATCAAACTCCACGTATAAAATTCTTGCCGCCGCCCGCGACATAGTCAAACTCTGATTCTTTGAATGATTAAACATAAAGAAAAAAAAAGAGACCAACGAACTCAGTAACCTGATATTTACGTGAACGACTACTGATCACAGCCACCATACCTCACTGAGTATTTCGCACTTCCTCACACCATCAGTTTCACCCCCCCCCCTCCTCCACCACCTCCTGACCTGACACAATATATAAGCCAGTAATTTCTCAACGTACATCAGTCAAGAGCCTGAGGAGGGTGTAAAACGCTGAAAATTAGCACGAGACGACACAACCAGCAGTGAAGCGCTTTGGCAAGAGAATTTTCTTTTCATTTCTTTTACAGGGACAAAATGCTGCTCAAAAGAAATATAAACACTCTATATCAAGTTTACCAGTTTGATATTTTGTATTAGACCACAGGGTATGCACCTGCGCCTGCCAAGCAGGCAGACATTGAGGTGTGCACAGTTTAGTGTAACGTGCACAGAATCTGTATTCTTTGTCAGAGGAGGGTTGCGGGCAAAGGAAAAGGGTGGAAGGTGAAGTGTAAGAGGGAGGATTGCCATTGGGATACAGCAGGAGAGAGAGAGAGAGAAAGAGAGAGAGAGAGAAAGAGAGATGAAAGAGGGCGGGATGTGGGAGGAATAAGCAGGGAGGAAGGAAGGAATAGCCTGAGGGTGGGGAGGGAGGAGGGAGGGTGATAGAATAATAAGGTTGACTTTGAAAAGGAAGGCAGCAGCAGGTAGAAGATAAAGAGGAGAAAGGAGTTTGTGTAAGAGAGAGGAGAAAATGTCCTGATTCTCTATGTTTGTGCAGGTGGTTCCAAACTTGGGGCGGTCCTTCAACTGACCAGCCTGGGCTCTCTATACAGGTACGAGGGCTTGGCGCTCAGCCTCAACACCTATATCTTTGGCCTCTACAGTAACACCTTCCAGGTAAGCACTACAACACCTCAGGTGATCAATACATTAGATCAAGTGAGCACCACAACAACACAGGTGAGCACTAAAAGACCTCTTCTGTACCGTTTGCACAGTGTTTTAGAAGACACTGTGATATACACAACCGTTTATGGGGTAATATCGCACAACCAACTCAATGAGCGTATCTCTAAGAGATATTTTAACACATTGAATCCTTTCTAAAGTCTGACCAAACGTCACAATGGCTTGGAATTTTTTTTTTCTTTTGTAATTTCGTAATTGTTTCCCCTGTATGAACAATTCACACGAGTCGTTCAGAGCTTACTGAGTTAGTGATAGTAACAGTGATGGTGGCAAAAATATTTAACAATTTTCTGGAAGTTTATGTGCTGACAGTCGACATCCATGTGGTGGCGTAAGAAATCATTACAGAGAGCTGTATGTGCAGTTTAATAGCAAAGCCAATGTTTCAAGTTACATCTTCTTGCTTGCCCAATGCTGGATGAAATCACAGGCGTTGTGCTCTTGGTGATCCTGGGGCTGCTGATAATGTGTTCTTTAGTTCTTGATAAGGCTGGGACCATTTTGCTTTCATCATGACTTTTATTGCATTGTCTATATATGACATTTGAAACATCAAAATAACATACTTGGTGTTACATATAAACAAGCATATGTAGAACATTTGTTGAAGTCTTTGACCAGCTTAATTTCTCGGGACAGTCACAAAGAATGTCGTGAGTCAAGTCCTAGTTTACAAAGGTGAATGTCCATATTTCTTCTCTGGCCAGATTGGCTTCAACTCTGAGAGTCTGAGTCCTTTCCTGGACAAACTGGTCGGACCCAAAGGTTTACTGACGTCACAGAAGTCCATCTTTGACCTACTAAAGCGCGTGCCAAGAAGCACGAGCCCACAGGACACCATTCGCGAATTGTTCAAACTGGTAAGATTATTGTGAAAAAAGTGTCTGAAGTTGGCTGTTTTTCATAGACACAAGGAGACAAGAAGAAAGATTGTAGACTTCAGCATCACTGAGGACGATCTGTGACTGGCGATGAAACAGCTGGATTCAGAAACCGTTGTTTTGTGTGTGTGTGTTTGTGGGAGGGGGAGGGGGGAGTGACATTTGTGAGACCACATCAGAGGAAAGCTGTGTTAAATTTACAGAGTACATGAATACAATATCATTGTTGGATAACCTTTTGGCCTTGAGAAGAAAAGCGAAATGGGTTCAGATCTATTTATCTTCGATATGTCCTTTAGCATTCATTATGTAACCTCTGTCTGGATAATTTGCTGCTGTTGTTGTTGTCGTACTTATTGTTGCTGATGTTGATGATGATGTTGTTGTATCTGCTTTAATTATACATATGTGGTGACTTTACAGCTATGAAGTTTATGTCCCTTTTTTTTTATGTACAATCACTATATGATCATTGCATGACCAGCACTGACCAATTGGTTATGTCCAGGACACCCAGAATATGTACATTGTGTGGTCAACAAGTGACCTTATATTGCTGTTAAAAGACAGCTGTCCAGTTCAGCACGACTATTTGTAGAAAGGAAAGGCTGGGTCGCCTAAGGGTTTGACAAAGTTTCAGCAGAAAACCAGGGAAGACTCTTCGAAATTTGTGAACGTAACCAGGGACAACGTACAAGCTGTCGACACTTAACACATTGATTAAGGGAGAAGGTGGGTGGGGCAGGGGACGTTTCGAATGCTTGAACTATGGAATTTGTTACGCTTCAAATTCGGATTCACCATGTCCAAATTAGAGGAAAAGTGGTGAAAAAAATATTGTTTTGTATCCGGTTGCCATGACAACGCCACCATATTGGATTTTGTGTTTTGAAAATTAGCTATGCGTGAGGCTCCTAGAGTATTGAATAGAAAAGTTTGAAATTTTCCACATGAATAATATAAACCTATATAAAAGATAAAATACATGTGCTTTTTGTTTATATAGCGAACAATGTTGTTTTTTTTACAATTTTCAAAAAAATTATATGGACACATGTAAAATTATTCGCAATTTTCTGCCAAATATCGAGTTATCCTTCAAAAACCAAAATTCAGAAAAAAAAAAAAAACTCCGATGCATTTTATTCAAACACATGCTGTGGAGGATGTATATTCCAAATTTGAAGGCAATTGATTGAGAAATAAATAAATAAAAAAAAAACTGAGGAAAAAAGTGAAGAGATCACACATATGGAGAAAATCGCAAAATGAATTTTAATAATCTCTCTATGCAGTCAGTTTCTGGTGCCGGAATGGTACCTTTTGGGGGTATACAGCAGATTATGTTTCTGGCCCCATCCGTGGTTTTTCTGGTATGAGAAGTGTTCAAAGTGTGTAAAAATAGCAAAAATCCATTTTTGATATTTTAGTCCCAAAACCTTATTTTCAAGATCTCCCCTTAAAAAACGTATGTTATACTTTGCTTTCACTTGATAAAAATTCACAAACCAGATCTGAATGTATGAACATTTTCTGAAACTTTCAGTCCTTATTAAATTTAATAACCTGCCTAGGTGGGGACACGATGATGCCCATTAAAACAGAGGACTTGAAACATGATTCCGCAGACTGGTAGCTGATAACGAATTCTCTAAATTTCTAATACATATGATGTCTGTCTGTGTGTCCCAGCTGAAAGTCAAACCCCGCACCTTCGACCGACCAGCCCTCCATGTCTACTACAAATTTATGGGACAGGAGCTGGGATATTTCGACCTGACCTCGTACCTCAGATCTGTCACTGAGACTGGTCAGTAGCTTTTGTGCTTAGTCTTGTATGTTACCATTTCTTCTTAAAAACTCTGTTTCAAAAATTTCTTCCGTTTTTCTGTCATATATCATCTTTTAATTTCTGGCTTCGTCAAAACCTCCCGATCATTATAACCATTTCTATTTTCTCTATCACCTTCCTCTTTTCACAGATCTCTCCCCCTCCCTCTCTCTCTCTCTCTCTCTATACGTCTTCCCCCTCTTCCTCAATGTATTTATCTATAATCCATGTCTCTCAAGTCACCCGTTCTTTCTAGCTATCTCTATCTGTCCGTCCGTCCTTCTGTCTGTCTGTCTGTCTGTCTGTCAGCCTGTCTATCATTCTGTCTGTCTGTCTTTCTCGTTTTCTCTCTCTCTTTCTTCTCCCTGAATCTCGATTTTTTCATTCTGTGACATCCATATCATTGTTTATGTTATGTTGTAACATCAAAGATACACTCTCTGGAAATGGCATCGATACATACACTCTCTGTAAATGGCATCGATACATACACTCTCTGTAAATGGCATCGATACTGATGTATCTGTACTAGTACTTTATTCTGCTATTCAGCCATATGATCATGTCTCTGTGCAGGGAAGTTTGCCTTCGATTTTGACAAAGATGGTCTGAAGGTCGGACTTCCAGTAAACGTGGACACTTTGTTCAATATCCTGACCACTAAGCTGACACTCCCGACTGAGGCTGGCCTTCCTCTGTCCTTGAACCTACATGCCTCAGCTGCTGTCAAGGTCAATGGCACAGTGAAGTTCAAGGTGATTCCTTACCTGTATGAGGAGGACAGAGGCGGTGACCCTCCACTGCAGGTCGAGCTGGCAGCTGATCTCAAATCAAAGTAGGTTAAATATGCAAATTCTAGCAGAGCACTGTGTATGTGTGTGTGTGTGTGGTTTGTGTGTGTGTATGTGTGTGTGTGTGCGTGCGCGCGAGTGATTCATCAACGTTTTACATTCAAATTCTCAGTGCTTTAGAGAGAGTGATACTTTTGTATGAAAATATGGCCAACATCCAGCCAGTTCTAAACTCCATTTTCTTGCCGTCATCTGTCGCCCCTGTCAGACTGGTGTCCGAGTTACACGGCTCTATGGGGCTGGACTGGCACTACCTCAAGGCCAGGACAGCTTTCCGTGGTCAGCTCAAGGTCCAACTGCCCGTCAAGACAGAGATGAGCCTTGACCTTCTGCACAGCAAGGCCAAACTGATTAACTCCCTGCCCGAACAGGTGAGACATGGAATAATTTTCCCAATTTATTACGGCATATTTGTCGAGTGTCCATTTTTAACGCACTAAATTAGTTGCATAAGATGTTTGGCAGTTTATGTTAAAATGTTCAAGATATAAGGTCTGTAATATTAACTGAGTGGAATGAATGTTTATGTTCACACACACTCTCTAAACTGAACAGTATCAGAAATGCCCATAGCTATAACACTATCACACCTGCATTTCTGTAATATTTTGCACGGCACATCACTTTCCCAATGACATCTCAGAGCTTGAAAAACTAAAATGATCGTGGACTCCAGGCAACAAGCATGATCATGTGTTCTTGTTTGCCTGTCCTGCACTAAATCACCAGTCCACGTGCGAGTCTCGAGTGTTGTGAGTTTGACAATGTGGAGTTTTGGCCACCCTTATCCCATTCCCTCTCTAGCCTGAGAAGATAACACTATTCCTGTTGTTTCATGCCTACACCTTGGATGTTTGATCTCAGGACAAGCCGGTGGTAGAGGCTGTGATGGAGCCTGTCTCAGAGCTTGTCTATCTGACCGACAACAAAGTGTCTCCTGTCCTGTCAGTGGAAACGTTGCCCATCTCAGCACACGGATACTCTGACGTCACGCCGGTAAGTAGTCGCTGACAGAACGAGGAGGCCACACTCAGAATGTGCTTGTTGATCAACTGTGGTCTCCTCCCGATATCATCGCTATGCCATCACACGTTTCAATTACTTAAATGCTATAAGCCACACAGTTTACACTTTCATTCCTCCTTTTGTGCATTCGTTCTTCTATCCATCCTCATTGCTGTTCTTTTTATCAATCAATCTTCCCTGACTAAGAATCGCAGACTCAACAGACTTGTTCATTTGTATCATAAAGCTCACGAATTGATATGCCCAAATCTGTCCTTAATGTTTGTGTAAAAATCTGATAGACTTGATTAGGACATAACCCACCAGGATAGTGAATTTCCAGCCTTGTTTGATCAAGTCGGTCTATCGTTTGTTTTGTTTTTACCGCTCAAGTTGCCATTATTGGCAGACAGAACGTTGTCAGTTTAACATCCAGGAAGCCAACAGCATTGCCGCTACATCTGAGAAACGAAACTGCAAGTCTTTACATAAACAAACGTACCACAGGATCTTCCATCACATTTAACTTCCACTGCAAGGCAATAATATACACTTACTGTTAGGTCAATTATTTTTGAGATTACTCATTAACGTATCAGTGCTCTTCATACTGTTACTAATACCAACTTTGACATTGTTGACAGCTGGGCGGTAGCCTAGAGATGCCTTTGATAGGTCACAAGGTCATGGTGACCGGCCAACTCCCCGTGTCGAAATCAACACAGTTCTGTCCACTCTATGGCCGTTCACTGGTCAATCTGTTTGTCCAGCCCCTGGCCAAAGCCCCAAAGGTCATCACCCTCCAAGCAGCCTTCGCCCAGAACACATCGCACTCAAACTCTACAGACTCTGGGGCAGAGAAGGTAAGGCCAGCTCTTATAGGTGTAAAGGAATCAGTTCAATGTGGCTAAAGTGAACTTTTTGGTGTACAGGATATGACAGAAACTGTCCAGTGTACGAAACATTTTATGGTCTGACACCCCAGTCAGCCTCGGACTCGATAGTTTAACAAAGAACGATCCAGAATGGGGTCTTATTACAAAACCGTCGTCTTTGAAAACATACATTTTCAGTTAGCTGTTTTTCACTAGTTTCAAATTATGAGATGGTGTCTTTCGCCCATGCATTACCTTCATTATCTCAGATATAAAAGGACAGCATAGTTGTCTACTCTTAATACGACACAGAATTACTTTCAGACCTAGGGAAGCCAATCTACGTTCTGAAAAGATTACCCCGAAATTTTGAAAATGTTTTGATTAAGATATTCTCTAAACTTCCAGCCTAATGTGGTGATCCGTAAAGAATAATAATAATCATTTTGAAAAAATAATATGACGTCAAGAAACGCCATTTGGAGAACTAGTTGTCACACATGACCATGTAGCCTTGGGGGTGGGGGGGGGGGGTCCGATCTTGTGTTGATACAGGCTGGGGCAAACCGGTAAAATAAGGATCCTTCAATCTCTGGTCTTCTTGCCTTGAGGTGATCTGAATTGGGACGTGGAGATGAGAGAGAGAGAGAGAGAGAGAGAGAGAGAGAGAGAAAGGAAGAAGGAGAGAGTCTTTTCATAATTAGAACCTAATATGTTTACTTTTATCTTGTCATACCTACAGGGGACAAGGGAAAGGGGGCGGAGGGGGGGGGGGATGAAGGAGTAAGGGAATGGGGACGTGAAGAAGATCCGTAAAACACTTGACCGACTGTTTTCCTCGTTTTAAAGAATTGGAGCTCATACGTCTCTCGTGGTTTGACATATTTTCTCCTTATAGAAATTTGGAAGCTTTTAATAAGGAGGCCGTAGACAGAAACTGAACCCAACAAATTTGTGAAAATGAATAGACTTAAATGCTTTTGATAACCATTTCGATTCCTTTGGAGAACTACAAAATGTATCATGTTCATCTGATTACATTTAATCTAACAAATAACGTTCAATTTTACGAATAATTTATACTTTTTACCTTTGTTTCCTCAGGACCTCGAAGATTCTCAGAACTACGAGCACAGGTAAAGTTCACATTATAATAGCTTTACTATCAGCTTTTACTTGAATGATCTGCTAGTTTTTTTACAAAAGTTTATGAAACAAGCACACCGTCATTCGGCCACGCACCACAAAGTCATTATCTCACAGTGGTCTGAGCCGTACAGGGGACAGTTTGATATACAGTGGCCGTGACCTAATTCTTCCAGTACTCCAGTGGTGGTAGCGATTGTACTGTTTGTTTTAATATCTGTCTGATACAATACTCAGCGTCTGTTTACATTGTCAATGAGACTTTCAAATTGTAGGGAATTTGTGAAAGTTCGAAACTCTTTCTGTGGTCTCATAGATAGGATTCATACATAAATGACTGACCATAACAGAGAATATTTTCGCACAAAAAATATATCGCTCTGTGATGTCACTCTAAGATTTAGTTATTTTACTAATATACGAACCGCTTATCTCGTAAACATTCAATTTGTGAAAAGAAAGAAAGGGATGAACTTTTGTGTCCTTAAATGGACGTTTATGTCACTGTTCATACGACATAATATATAGGTAACATACACTTACACAGGCCTACAACATAGGTCTAACCAGTCATGGATATCAGCTGAACAAGGCAGAGTGAAGATCTTGTGGTGGGTGGTACTTGATGAGTGTGTGGCTGATGGAAGAAATACATTTCTGTAACATGTTCAGTGGGAGATCGTTGTCCCCAGCACAGTTATTTCCCTTTACCAGATACCAGCTGTGATGAACAAACAGTATAAGGGAGGACAACATCGCATTATTATAAAATCAATCGAAAGACATTACACACAGACACACACACACACAGACACAATGACAAAATTATAACAATAAGGAGAAATGTCTTCATACCATAGGTTTTATTCTTTTTCCTTGAATTAGTCATGTCGTTAGGTTTCAAGCAAAGGGAGCAGATGGGATTTTTCTTCTTCTTCTTCTTCACACTGCCTGTTCAACACCTTGTGTCTGGCAAGGGGAGATAACAGGTCTGGTTACCGTTAGTTGTTGAGTGAAACAAACATCCATTTCTTCGATAACTTTAAATTTCAGTGGGAACACTCACCTCAAATCATATAAACCGTTTTCAATATAAAGACGTTTCTCGGTTTATGACGTTCATATGATCCTGATTTCTTGCAGCCATTTTCTTGTCTCTTGTCCCCAGTGAGGAGGTCGACCTGAGTAAGGAGACAATCACACCAGAGAAATTGGCCAGCAAATTTGAAAACGTGACGGGCGAGCTGGCTGGGCTTGATGGCGGAGCGCAGTACGCTCTGGTGATGTCGCTAGACGCCAGCTCTCAGGACGTGGAGAGAAAGGCTTTGGTAGAACTGCTCTGGGGTCACAGCGCCCTGAGGTCTGTCAGTTCTCTGTACAGCAGGATGTGGAGGTCCTCACTGCCTGGCTATGACACACGAGATTGGCAGGTGAGACAGTCTGCACTGGAGATCTCAGGCAGCGGGTGTAACAGATAACACAAACCCTGCAGGATAACGCCAATATCACAAAAAAACTTGTACAGCATAAATAACTCGGATAATTCGAACTCGTATAACTCAGATAAAGTGGATAACTTAGATACGTAGGATAACTTGGATATCTCGGATACCTTGATAGACTGCGATAACATGAACAGCTTGGATAACTAAAACGACTTGGATGACACAAAAATTGCCATTAATAATACTGACATTAATAGCTCGGATAATTCGATAAGTGCACAAGCTGAGATAACGCTTAAAAATTAGATATTGCGAAAAAACAAGTAAAACATGAATACAACAAATACAACAGGTACGAGGATGGTGGCGATATCGCGGACAAACACATCGTGTGTCCTGAGTAACACGAACAATAATCTGTCATGTCAACGGAAAGACAAAGGCACCATTTGCTCTCTTTTATTGTAACTGTGGCATCTATTCCTAGCATTTTTCCTGGCTGTTCTTTCGGGTTTTTTGCCTCCTTATTCCATAGTCCTTCGATCGTTCAGCTTCACTTTCACAGCTATTCCGCCATTTGTGGTGATCCCCTGCTGCCACAACTTTTTTACATTAGTTTTTTAATAAGAATTGCATGCATGCATACTCCCATAGATTTTTGCATCCCTTGGGTCGCTTATGACAGATGACAACGAATCTCCTCCATTCCTCCCGGCTCTCTTCTTCCCTCAGTGTGTCCCGCAGCTTTATGGCTGTCCATTCTCGGATGCTGTCCTCCCATCTCTTCTTCTGTCTGTCTCTCCTTCGTCCTTCCTATACAGTGCCTTGTGGGATCGTTTTCGCAAGGTCTGAGGAACGGGTGACATGGCCATATCATTTCAGGCTGCTTTGCTTGATCAATGATAGAGGGTCGGTGTAAGGCCCGAAGTATTATGGGTTACAAAAAGAAACTAAAGAGGGTTATGCATTAGACAGGGATGTAAGCCGTTGATTATGTAGACTTGTAGTGTTAATATCTGATGTATACATATGAGCAGGGGGATCAAAGGGAGAGAATGCTGTGGAAGTGCTGTGAGATTGTTAGCTGTTACTCGTATAAGCAATCTCAAAACCCATGACAGTTATGCGTGGATCGGAGGTTGACAATCTGCACATCCAATAAATATATTGGTTATTTCGCAATTCGGAATACTCCATGCATATATCGTCATTTGTAACTTCCTCGTCCTAGTTTCTTAACCTGACACTCCTTATAGATCATCACGGCACCTTCTAAGATACATCAGATAGTCTACTCCATAAATCACAGTTGGAAGATATGGCCTGATTCTACTCGGATATTTTCTTTGTGCACTCCTGGACTGACACAAAAAATATCCACAATTTGACAAAGGAATTAAGCAGGGAAGGGAACCAACTCCTGTACTTCTCACATTTCCAACTCAAGTTGTCGACCCTATGGAGTTTTTGTAAGCAGGTAAATGTCCCCTATAGTACACAGTAAATTCACGAATAAACAAAGAGCCGGAGACGATAACTATTTCTTTGCTTACAGCAGCTCTTACCCGCCTCATCCATTTCAAGGGAGATAAATCTCTAATCTGGAATAATTCCGTAGTTCAGCTTTGGTGGTTTTGAAGGTGATGGGAGAGCAAAAAGGGAATTTACAACTTTTAAGTTTGAACATGTCACCTCAACCCCCAGGACTGACCTGTTAAATGTTTGTCTTGCTGTGTCCTGGCAGATTTTCGGACACCTTGACGTTCGTTATCCACTCAGAGTCTATGAGCCTTCAGACATTTTCTCTGCAAAGTTTCAGCGCCAAGTCTTAAACAGTCTACAAAAGATGGCCACGGAAAACAATCCAAAGGTAAGTCATCTGTGAGCAAAGCCTTTTGTCTGTTTCGTCAACAGCCCAGTGGCGATCCTGCACAGGTAAAACAAACACCAAAACAAGAATACCTGTACTTGCTACAAGACACAAACAATACCAGAAAGTCTGGGGGAGGGGGGGATAGGAGAGCCAGGTGGATCTAAGTTTGAATCCGTTCCACGATGAAGTGATTGATACTGTCTCTTGCAATACGAATATTCGCCTATGACTTTGTTTTTGTGTACATATTGGTGGGACTGTGCATTGCTAGAATGGGAGAGAGAAGAGAGAGAGAGAGAGAGAGAGAAAGAGAGAGAGAGAGAGATGGAGAGAGAGAGAGAGATGGAGAGAGAGAGAGAGAGAGAGATGGAGAGAGAGAGAGAGAAAGAGGGGATGGACGGATCGTCTGAATTTCATCTAGATATTTCGGTCTGGTAGAAGCATTTGCAGCAGATTTAAACTTTGCACACAAGTACACCTATGAATTGCAATTTGACAATATCTTGACATGGCTCGTGTAAAATGCCAGAGAACTTACACATCCCTTAGCCGCCTCTCCTGTCTCCTTTAGGCCCTCAGGGAAGTTTTGAACACCACTCTTCTGAGTGAGCTGCAGACGTTGAACCGTCCGGCCATGAGCAAATTTCCAGCCTACAGGTGAGAGTTCACAGGTGTTGTTTCTCTGTCATAGATCGCTGGAACTCTCAAACTTCAGCATTCAGACTGGAGTGGTTTGTCAGTCTTGTCTGTTTGTTTGTGTGTTTGTTAGCTTGTTTTGTTGTATCCTTTCTCTTTTGATGCTCAAAGTCCACGTAGGTGAAGATATTTTTCCTCGGCCAGCCACGTGACATCGATGTCGCCCCTTAATATTCCCGTGCCGGAAACTAAAGTATTAAAATCCTGTGTTGTGTGTGATGTAGTTTGTACACACACGTCATCAATTCCTTCTCTCAAGGAACATCACAACTCTTTAATTTGTCTAAGTGGTTATCAGGTACACCGCTTTGGTCTGACATTGTCATTTCTGAGAGCAACGGCTTCAGTAAGTCAGGGTTTGTTTTCCTGCTATTTGTCCATACTCTTAGTTTGCCATTGATAAATAACTCACGACAGTTCTGTAAATGGAAGAGACTTTACAATACAGCTAGTCCCTTTTGTTTCTACACTTGTTTTTCTCGAAATTTCTAATGTCATCAGGAGTACCTTCTTGTTTTAACACATTTTGCTTCTCTTAATTTTACAAACGTTTTCATGGTTTATCAGGTACACATTCCAGGGTTAGGTTAGAGATACCTCATAGATGTACCTCAGTTCACAGCTGGAAGTAGCTATTGTTGATTGTTATTAATTCCATTGGCAGGGTTCTGCTCAGTGTGATACCCCAGCAGGTTTACGCCCATGTGAAAGAGGGGAGGCCAAGCGATTTTATCGAAGACTGGAAAAATATTTGGACAACAACTGGCACTTTAAATGATCAGGTGTGACATTGTAGTATGTTTTAGTAATATATAAGTGCTCTAGTTCATCTTGAAATCTATACAATAAACCTGCAACAAAACCTATAACAATCGCTTATGGACTCGAAAACTGCTGGATGGCTCTATCTGAAACTTGGCACACAAAATTGTTGCATAAAAATCTGTGTTTCTACTAAAATAACCCGAGAAAAGCTTAATATGTTTGACTTTATTTTGAAGCGAAAATAATTGAAAAGTAAACTCGCGAGATGTTTGATTCGAATCATACGTTCTATAGAATGACGCATGAAAAGAACAAACACGTTTTCCATGAGTAACATTCAGTTCAATGCTCC
Source organism: Peronia verruculata (assembly GCA_038406235.1). Lineage (NCBI taxonomy): Eukaryota > Metazoa > Mollusca > Gastropoda > Systellommatophora > Onchidiidae > Peronia > Peronia verruculata. Next base: position 2,292 of record JBCAUA010269358.1, on the reverse strand, counting down.
AAAACACCAACATTAAGCTGCGCACGCTTGCCATAGACTTTCCATTCGCAGGGCTGTGTCAATTTGGCCTATATTAAACAAAGAAAAAAGTTCCCGTCTAGATCGTGGGTTCTCTTCTACCAGATGTACGTTTGGTATGAAAGACCCACAGCAAACTAAGCTTTCTCTAAGACAGGGATACCATAGTACCATTCAAGGTAAACGTTGGAATTGTACCAGACAGCAGTTCCAGAGGAGTAAATTTTGAAATATGTCTCAATAATTATCGTGATTGATTAAAATAAAAAAAAAGTATGTATAAAAAATAAGGATACCTCTGAAAATTGTTTACATGTGTTCAATTATTCTCCCACACCAGATCATGGACGATCAGAAAGTTTTGGTCAAGCCAGACCTGTTTGGCAGGTACGATATTGTCCGGGACTATTTCGCTCGGCTTATCCGTGTTGAGAAAGATCTACTCCATGTATTGGAGAAGATGATAAAGGAGAAGACGCGCTACCAACAGGACGTGTCGCTCATCCAGTGGGTGGTGCTCCTTCAGGCCCAGTCAGTGTACATGTTGGAAGATACAGTCAACAGAGACATTCTGGTGAGTAATGTCGGTGGCCCAGCGGTTGGCCAGTTAGACTCCAGATCTAAGGTTCCAGGTTCGAATCTTGACTGATCCCAGCATTTTGTCATTGGTAAAGACAATTTACACACATTTTCTGACTTTATCCACGTTTAATGGGATGGGTGCCCGACTATAGACAGTGACCAACATTGTCAGATTTATAAGAACTTAAGCGCCTAGGAGGCAGCTGTCTCGTATACTTCCCAGGGAGCAGAGAACGTTTATGAGTGTCTTCTTTGGGTCTGTTAGGATGATATTAGATTGCAAAGCGCATAGCGCTTGTACTGTACGGTACTAAGCGCTATTTGAATGCTCTCTTTTTTATTATTAATGTTCCATCAACAATCGGCACAGTTTGATCTCTGTGCGTGTACAAACATCGAGATCTCTATCATCTTTATTTATGTGACATTTGTGATCAATACTTTCTAGTTGTTATTGTAGATGTTGTTGTGCTCGGGTTTAATGACATATCAGCAAGATTATGGCTATATTGTGTCAGACATGGTAAGATATGTTTCCTTGTCAAGAAGAAGAGAGGAAAGAGAGCGGGACAGAAGACAGGAGCAAGGAGAGAGAGAAGAGATGTCACCCCTGGAATATCGAGGATGGCACTCCATTGGAGACACCCCACCCATGGCGGGTTTACACCGCCTGCAGGTGGGAGCAGAGACCCTACTTATAAACCCCGGCTCCCCGCGGGGGAGGGTGTGTGGGGGATAAGGAGAGAGAGAAATGAATAGAGGCTTAGATATTACAAAACTGCTATAAAGTTATTTATAATGTTAGGCTGAAGTAGTTTTCAATGGCAATATTAACAGATATCTATATCTGCGTGATGACAAAGATAGAATGTTACACTCATTTCTTTTTCTTTCTTTCTTTCTTTCTTTCTTTCTTTTTATTTTTGAGTCTGTGTAAAGATGTGGGAAATGAAAACGCCATAATGCGATTTTTCTCTTCATGTAATTAGATGTATGACAGAACTGGTTTGTCTGGCTGGAAACAAAGACAGACAGACAGACAGACAGACAGACAGACAAGCATGCCGACAGAAAAAAGAAAAATAAAAGCAATTATTGTTATAAAAATGACTTCCCGTCACTTCCATGTCTCACGAGTGAGATACATCTTTCAACTACATGTACAGAAGTCGATTCCAACAGAACAGGAATCGACACTGATATGACTACAGTACTTACGATAATCATTACAATGCTTACAACCAATGGACTACTTTAAAGCTCTTAAGAGGGTATGAACTTTCAAAAGAAATGCGATTATCATGGGGTCTCGACATGTTCCGTTTCAGAGAAGCTATCAACCATTGCGAGCTGGGTGAATGGAGGTATATTAAATACCTAGCAGTTAAACGTGATTAAATGTTGATTAAAGAGGGGGTCAATGGTAACGTTACATACAGATGTACAGGCAACGCCTTCAAATTATCATTTAGTTTTATATGCGTATGTGAGGGCTTTTTCCTATGCTTGTAGTTATAGAGTATGGAGTTATTGAGGGGAATTAACGATGTTAGATTATGGGTTTCTAGTCATACCTCAGGAAATGTGAAGAGAAATAGCTAGATAGTTAGACTGATATACAGATAGATAGATAGATAGATAGATAGATAGATAGATAGATAGATAGATAGATAGATAGATAGATAGATAGAT
>JBCAUA010269247.1:0-20011 GCA_038406235.1 Peronia verruculata | reverse complement strand
AAATCACCCTACTTCCCGCTGGGACCGGTCCCGGGAAGGGAAGTTTGTATCGAGAAGCCGCCTGCCCGGCGCCTGAGTCGAGCAGTACCGAGAGGACAGCTCGGAAAGTCAGAACCGGCGCCGGGAAGTCTAGGTAGGTAGCGAGAAGCAGACTGCTCGGCGCCACCCAAAGACTGTAGCGAGAGCAGACTTCTCGGCGCCACTCGACTTCGAGACTGCACACATAGACTGGCCTGCTGATTTCCCGTTTCTCGTATGATTTCTCGTATCGTTCAACTTCCCTTCCCGCTGTCCAGCAGTGGATCACTTCCCAGGAAGCAATGGCCAATGCTTTGCCCGCGGGAAACGAGTACTCGGCTCGTCTCGTGCCCACTCCTACTGGATGGAGTGGATGGAGTGGGAGAGACTGACTGTATTGCTGATGCTAATACAGGACTGCAAAATTGGTGTAGCAGTGAAACAATTAAGTAAATATGAATAATTATCACTCAGTCCATTCCATAACACCAAGGGTCATTCCGAAGAATGAAAGTTGATAAGGCATTGATTAATTTTCCTCTCACTTTTTAACAATTATTTTCTTCAATTGCAAATACTCCTGTACTAAACTGTTCACATAAAGTAACTGCAAGAGTCACTTTAAGAATGAGCCTCCGGGAAAGCAAATAAAATAATCACAGTCTTCAATTATGTGGATAATATAATCAAACTGTCCTCCATAATCGAAGCATTCTGATAGTGGGCAATTGTTATACATGGATCTAATGTGGAGGGTTATAGAAATTAATTTCTGCAATCACTGATATTCTTTTCAACTTACAACAGAACTTTTTGCATGACATTTAGTATTATGCCTCAGCTATTAGTACTAGGCAAGGAATTTCAAGTCAGAGAAAAATAAAGTTCATCTCATGTTATCTTAACTTATAGCCTTTAAATAAGGGACTATATCTGTATCTATTTTTGCCAGATGATCTCTTCTAGATATTTTGACATGTACAATCTGCGCATCTGCTCCACACTTTGTTCCCAAGCTGTCACAGTTATTCACATTCTATAACATCTTCTAACACAAGTAGAAATTAAAAGCTGTGAAAATTAAGTTAAAGTTCTGTACTGTTAAGTCTACAAGTCTATGAAACACACCAGTCATTCAATAGTAAACATACTGAAGTTAGACATCAAACGGACCACATGACAGAGGTTCATAACTATGATGAAAAATGAATTGCACTGACTTTCCCATACGCGGTATAGGTGTTACAATATTGATGATAACAACAATGACAAATATGGCAATGATGACAATGATGATGATGATAATAATGTCCATGATAGTCATGATAACAGTAATAAATAGTCATATCCATAACAAATGCTGAAAGCATATGTACATGTAACTCATAAGCAAATCACAATCCAAATCAATCAAAAAATTAAAACAGGCAAATCATATAATGGCTTTAAAACCATGGAATTTGAACAAACCTCTGTTTGATCCGGATGTGTAGTGAAAAAAAAAAAAAACCTGTATTATTATTTATTCCCATCCTGTTCTAGATCTTGAAATTTTCAAAGAAGCTTCAACCCCTTGAATATCAGGGCTTCAACATTATAACCAATTAAACATGAATAACAAAGATAAGATTTAACAACAAAGATAACATAATGACAAAAGCAAATAGATTTACACATAATGACGAGCCAACATTTAGCACAGCTTTTGTTCTGAAGCAGTTTTTCATAATATTTTTGTATACATCTTTTTTTTTTCTTGTCCGTGTAAGATTTTTAATGACAATCAAATAAACCATACAATCCACAAGAAGTATCATTACATCACAAATATTTTGTGTTCTTGGTAACATGCATTTATGGTTCACTCATGTGTACAGAATTGAAGAAGCCCAGACAAAAAGCTAGACTGACTTCACCAATGGAACAAATCATTCAGTAAACAGTGCCAGGGGAGGTCACAGGAACCTTGACTAGAGGCCTGACCTAAATGCATGAGAGTTAAGAGATAAGGCAGACAAAGCACCAGAGTTTCTGAGATTTATCAATTCAAATCCACAAGAAGTATTAAAACACTATAGGAATTCTTTATAAAAAATGTACTCATATTGCTGCAGGAATACTTGTTCTACATATCGCTTTCAACTGGTAATTTTGTGTCTCAGTCAAAAAAAAAAAAATACATTACTTGTCATTCAATGAGTTAATACATTGCTTGGGACACTGCTGTAATTACTTCATAGAGAAATATCATAAAATCAGTGATAATTAACATTTTTCCTTGTGTACCCTGATAGGGAAGTACAATAAACTAATTAAAACTTTTTGCAGAAAAGCTCTCTTGACATCAGAGCAAGGCTTATTACTTCTTAAACAGAATTTCAATCAAATGTCAAAAATATTTCACATCTTTGAGAAACTTTAGTCAAAAATGGAATATACATAACCAAAAATAGAGTTTATGAATGAGGAGAAAAGTCGCAAAATATTTGAGACTTGAAAGGATTGAGTGCTGATATTTCTTGACAATACAATAATACACTAAATGATACTGATAATTATTTGTTTCTTTCACAGGTTTGCACATCAGAATTGTTTCCATAGCATGAGATGGCCATAAATTTGACTTTCTTCAGTATTCCACGGCTACTGGGAGTGAGAGATCAAAAGGTAACAATAGCTATTCAAATCTATGTTCATTGGAATGGATCTACATAATATCTCTTATCATTTTATAAAAATGGCTTAAAACTAAGATGACTGTCTAATGATATATCTTCATCATTTCCATTAAAACTCAAATAATTTTTTTTTTCTCCTCAAAAAGGACCAGAAAAAAAAGAGTCATTTTATTTCCATGGATAGAGTAAGACCATGCACATTTTCTAAGGTTACAAGCAAAAAGATTTCAGTCAATGCTTACAACAAACAAAATTTATAATTCAAACACTTGAGATATCTGTTATGGCATCAGTGTCAGGCCAGTCTTCATTTATATGGCAGCTTGAATATGATAATATACATCTGAGGATTAGTTATAAAATTAAGTGGACTCATTCTGAAACTTGCAGTAGTCAGGAGATGAAAGTGAACACTTTGTAATTTGTGTATCATTGTAAATTGTAATGTGAAGGGATGCAATGGGCTACCTTGCTTACATTTTGGAACATACTAAGCAATGAACAATTAAACACTACAGGTCATTGTTGTACAGCTTATTACTACAACAATAATAATAAAGGCAGTAAGAAGAAAAATGGAGTAACTTGTTATCAACTTTAATTATAAACACCCAATAATTAGTGCCACTGCTTAAAATTCGTTTTCCGCTTCCATTTGGCAAATCTTCCAGCTACGCAGAGATTCAGAATGAGTCCACTATGATGGGAACGAGAGTCCCATGCAATATTAAATAAAGCTAAATTCTATAGGCTACTTTCCCTGAGCGCTAGATATCTATTACACTTCTTCTATGTGCTGTCTGTCAGTCAATCATCTGCTCCTCTCAGTCATTTGTAAAGAATTATTTTCTTTGTATGAACTCATCACAATTACATCAACTGTCCAGAGATCCACAGCTTTCAACATAAAAATTTCTTCTAAAGAAACTGAATTTCCACATTCTGACTACTGTTTATACTGATCAAATTGTGACCTGTCTTGAACATCTGTGCTCTAAATTTTTTTTTTTCTCATGTAAAACATCTAGCATGTTTTCAGCTTTCAATCTAATATATATTGCATGCATGAAATAGGATAACTTACAATCAGCCTTGACTGGAACAAGCCTTTATGCTCTTTTTCTTGATTACATACACTTAGAGAGGAGAGGAATGCTAACTGATTGAGAATTTAACTGTTACTGTTGTTGTAAATTTCTCAATCACTTTTTTGTTAAAGCATCATACATTTCTTAAAAGTTGTGTCCTAAGGGGAATGTTTGTATACTTGGACTGCCTCTTAACTGTTATATGGTCCCATGATTGAAATGATATATAAGTGAATTACATTTGGTCCAACATTTTTTTCTTTTCTTAAACATACCAAAAGCCATTTTGGTGCAGCTTATAACGTCAAGATGTAAACTCAATATTGAAATCACATGTATATATTATTACAATCACAAAAAACAAATTTCAGCTGTTAATATTTCCTTGTTATTCAGAAGTCAGTAATATAACATAATAACAAGCTTACCAGATGTGAGAGAGAAAAATAAAGTACAGCAAGTGTGAAAGAAGAGATCGTTTCTTGCTTATTTTTCCCCTTCCTTCTTTGTTTTCCAGGGAGAGAGGAATGATAATTAATAGTGAAATAAGAGCCTCTTGGTCCTAATTAAAGTTTGCAACACTTTTTCGTGTCAAATAACTAATAGTTCTCCAACTTTGACCATAAAACTTAAAGTTTTGATACTTCTAACAACAATAAATATTTTTTAAACAAATTGCCTTCAAATGAATAAAAATCAAAAGAAGATTACAGTGTTACCATCGTTCAAACAAGAGAGCCTGCAGTTCATTTTCCTCAGGTAGCCCATAATATGAATATGCTCCCATTAAAAGTTTCATTCATTTAATAATTTGAATACTTTAATAATTTCTAGGGCACTTATTAAGTGTTGGATAATGGCCTAAATACACACCAGATAAAAGCATTTGTAGGCAGATGTCCCTCAAACACAGCAAGTCCTTGCAATTCTGAATTGTTGCTTAAAAAGTAGAAGAGAAGGAAAAGAGACAAATAAAGAAATAAAGAAAAAGAAAGAACATGAAAAATATTCACTCAAATAAATTCTGATTATTATGCGCTTGATTCAAATCTGGACCTGGAGAAAAGGGCTGTTCTTTCTTCTTCCCTCTCAGGACTAAATCCGGTGTATCCGGAATGGATATTTAACTGATTCTCTTCCTCCTCATCCACTGCAGGATATGGCGGAAGCAAGAAATCCTCTTCCATGCTGACTGGGCGTGACTCTTGCAGCTCACTCACTACGTTACCATAGTTACTAGTCACACGAGAGTCCGGCACATTGTTGGGTGGAAAATGAGCCTGGAAATATCCATTATTTGCACGGCCATCTAAATAAGGTGGAGCGCTTGGGTTGTAGTCGGGATAAGACCCGTCACTGTGCGAGGCAGCGGAATGGTTACTGAAAGCACCAATACTGTTCCTGTTGGAAGCACCGTAGGCGTGGTGGGAAAATTCAATGCCTGGATAGACCGGCAGTCGGGGAACATGATTTCTCCTAGTCAAAGAGTTACTATGGTTTGATGCTGCCCCATCACTGTAGTCTGTTTCACTGTCATGTCTTTGATATGAAGGCAATATGGGCAAAGGTGTAACCTTCACAGGATGTCGAGCATGGCTGGATCCTTCCCCTCCACTGCTATAGCCAGTGGCAGAAGTATTTGGACTATGGATTCCAGCAAAAGGAGGAGGCTGGAGATGGAAGCGGTGTCTGGGTGCCTGTTCTGTATCCGTGTCGCTTTCACTGAATCTGCCAGCTGGACCAGAGAAACTGCTTGGCATACCAGGTTCGAATCGAGGTGCATCCCTCCTAGTGGGTGAAGACATCATGGGGCGAGGGTTGCTCCTTGTCAGAGTGTCACTGTCTGAATCAAACCTGAAAGAGCTTGGTGAGTCTCCACGGAAAGTCACGAAGGTTCTCTCAGGCTCTCGAGGCAGTGGAGATAATCTATGTGAGATGCCACTCTTGACAGAGATTGGAGTGGCTGCCTGTGCACGAGCTGCAAAAGTACAAAATCTTTTTTCAACAACTGAAACTGCATTTTGTAAATGTTTACTCTATATGTCTTAATAGAAATTTGCAAGTCAAACAGTAAACATAAAATAAAATGATATGACTTCTTCTTCGTCATTTTATGAATACAATTTATTATATGGCAGCTGGCACCTGACCATCTGATATTACTATAGAGAGTATGTAGAGAAGTAAATCTTCATGTCGAATTTTCTTTTCTTTCCTTGATTGTTCCCCTTGGTACCTCAATCCTGCTCTAGACGCCAGCAGCGCTTCATGCAGTAGCACTAGGCAGACCTGAATCATAACATTTAGCCATGTAGGTAGTCACAGCACAATTGAAGGTCTTTTTTTATTTCTTATATTTGGCATTGTCATGTAGCAAAAAGCTATACTGTATGTAATTAAAATAGTTTGCTTACCAATGGCAAGTACAGTAATTTTAAGATAAAACTAAAAATTCACAAAGGCGCACAATACATTATCTATTTTCAAATTGCCTGCACATATCCCTGATATTCATGATAAAGTAATAGAATCTCTATTAGGCCTATTTGATGTGATTGACTGGTATGCCATGATTAGTTTCTAACAATTGCACAGATTATCCCTCTGCACCTTCTTTTAATCATGTGGAGGATAAATCCTATTTAAACAATCTCCAAGATCACCAATCTTGGCCTAAGTTTCATTTTCACACCAAGACAGTTGTATATTAATCATCTGTGTGGACCATAATGCTCAATGACATTTAGCCATGCAGATAGTGAAATGCCACTCTTAACAGAGATTGGAGTTTTTTTATGCCTATCACAAGTTACAAAAAAAAAAAACAGGCCTAGAGAGGTTAATGTCTCTCACAAGTTAAAAAAGAACAGGCCTAGCAGAATTAATGTCTTCCCATGTTACAAAAGAACAGGCCTAGAAGAATTAAAGGATTGATCTGGTCAAGGACTCTGTAATTTTAGACCGCATAAACACATTCTCACTATGCAAGCAAGGATAGCCATTTCTTGATCCTGAAAAAATATCACTATAGAAACCATGGTACTCGATCAATAATTTCATTCACATGACTACAGTCATACCTTTGTCTTGCTTGGCGGCAGCAGCTGCACCATTGTTGACATCCACGTCACTTCCTCCCCGCCCACTATCACTGGTGCTGTCATCATCACATGACATGTCATCCATTGTGCTATTGGCTCTCTTGGCAATGGAACTGTCTGGATCCTAGTGAATTCAGAGATAAATATGACTCTAAGAAACATTCTACTGAATGGGTGGGAACAAAACTGATCCTCAAGGCTGAGGATCCAGCCATCGCAGTAACAATATAAAATCAACTTTGTGGGGAAGGGGGGGATGAATTTTCTCCTGTGAGATTCCAAGGACACTGGTCTTCAGTTCACTTGCTACTGATATGTATTAAATATTCTTTTTTTGGCGACTATCACACCAAGAAAAATAAATGACATTTTTCTTTTTGAGATACGGCACCTAAAACAATATGAAATGGCTACATTTCAGCACTATCTAATCCATAAAGAACTGGTGTTCTGATTGACTGAGCCTCCCAAAAGAATCAGTATATAAGAATACTCACACTATTAGAGAATCATAATGTCTCGCGACGAGGGCAAATGAGTCAGAAGTTGCGCCGGGCAATGAAAATCTACGGCCGTATTTTTGTCATTTTTAACTACAGTACTTTCCAACTAAGAGACTACATATTTTTTTTTTTGTTTTCACAAAACCACAGTTTAACCTTTTTCAATCTGAAAAACAAAGAAATGTTTAGGTATCATTGTCGGAAAATAGTAAAAAAAAAAAACGGTAAAAAATGGCAATGACTTGAACTTACCCAGCGAGACTTTTGACTCATTTGCCCTGGGTGCAAGACAAAATGTAACCTCATGTGATATGTATCCATTTTCTGCAAGAACTTACCTGTCGTCTGCTTAGAGAGCCTTGCCTCAGTCCTGGTGACAGAATGTCCTCCTGAGACTTGAATGTGGAGAACTGACCATCATCAGTCTGATCAAGATCTACTGTGTTGAGTGTGTCATTGGGCCCAAAACTTTGGGCATTTCGGGAAATGGCTACAATCTGGTGAGGACAGGGAACAACATATTTGAGAAAAGTCACCAAAATAAAAGACCAAAGATCTCCTGATAACACATACTCATGAACTGTGATAGTGTCTATGCATTCTTACTGCACAATGTTGAAATACTGTTGAAGATTCTTTTAAGAAAATAATCTGTGATATCACATAAGGCTACGTGTTAAAGAATTCGTTACAGATGATCACAGATTAATGGGTAATTTGATAACATTAGTTTTGCTGACTGGACATTTTCAGACTGCCGTAAAGTCAAAAATATATTATTTACTCTAGATTCTATAATATTACAAATAAAAAACAAACATTCCATTATAACTACATCTCTAATTATGATACTACATACAAGTAACTATTCTGTAAGGTAAAAAATTTATATCATTTATACTAACTCTGATGACATTGGAATTTTTAAAAAAAAAAAAAATTGTTGTATATATCAATTCGTATGAGATTTTCTAAAAACAGAATAACAGAAAACATTCCAAGTTGATGCTACTGTTTGCAGAAATGTTGTACAAACCTCAGAAGGGACTTCACTGTCAGTCCGAGGCATCATGTCGACATAGGCATTGGTGGTGCGGAGTCCGTCACCCAAGTCCTGGTGGTTCACGTTGTTGTTGCTGCAGCTGGCATCTTCTGGTTTCCCAAGAAAAGAGGAGGTGGAAGAACCACGGACTCCTGGTGAGATGTAATAGCCTCCTGAGAGCTTGGCAGTGGATGATGTAGATGCTGAGCAGATCAAGTGAAAGAGAGCACAATTATGAATATCAGTACATGGAGAGTGACAACATGTCTAAATCAGTGGATGCATTGTGGACATTACAATGTTGTTCTCAGATATGACTGATATTACATAAAAAGTCTGTCATTCAGCACATCACAGCATTCATTTGTAATAAAATTGGAGAGTAGTGATCTTTAATTTGTTTAAGGAACAACATTACAGGAGACTAAAAGGTCAAGTGTCTGGATATTGAAAAAAAAAAAAAGCCACATGAGAAAATGGTTAATATACATGTGTAAACAAGAACATTACCTCAGAGAAAGACATTTTTCCTTATAAAATAAATAAGAAAATCTCTTACACATTGACAAAAAAATATGGATAAGACTACCATAAGTCAGTCGTATTATGCCTGTGTGAACCACAGGTTGTAGGCAGATAAAGTAAAATCATTGCTACGTATATTTGTAGCTGTGATTGCAGTGGTAAAAGATACTGAACTGAATTTCTCTGTCCAAAATGAATAAAATCAGGAATAAAATCAGTTTTATAGGATAAGGGCAATATCTGAGAATTAAATGACAATATCTGAGAAATAAAATTCTCTGAGCTAATGAAGAAATGTCCCTTTTCATTATTTGTTTGTGTGATATTATTGTGAAGATTATCAGAATATCTTGAAATATGTTAATGGGTTAATAGTTAAATCAGGTAGTTTCAACTAAAATCAGCAGTAAGGACAAACCTATCACTCAAAAAACATTAAAAATCACCACCGAAAAAAAGCTACATAATATAACAAAAGCAGCCATGCTCACCTGAATTTGGCACACCTCCATTGAGCTTGGGCTTTGCTTTTCGTCTCTTGATGCAGACCACGACTACAACAATGATGATGACTACCAGTAAAACAATGGCTACCACAATCATAGCAGTGAGCATTTCCCTGGAAGGTCCTGCTGATCCAGCCGTTGCTAGCAGTGTGGAATTGTCAAAGAAAACCTCTATATACAGAGGAGCCTGGGTGGCTCTTTGCTCTTTTGGACCTTGGTCATTGGCACTCAGTGTTAGGAAATACATTCCTGTGTCATCTGCAGAAAGACTTTCAGTCAAGTACAGAACTCCTGATCTTGAATCGAGAGAAAATGGCAATGAAGAATTCACACTACTCAGTGAGTATACAATGTTCCCATTCGGACCGATGTCTTTATCACGGGCAATCACATTCACAACAACTTCCTCTGGATCAAAGGTATGAGGAATGGAAAGACTTTCATTTCCCTGAGTTGGGAATATGAAATATGGATCATTGTCATTTATATCTTTGACATTGATAATAACACTGGCAGTGCCAGTTAAAGGTGGCATTCCTAAGTCTGTAGCCAGTACAATGAACTCATACTGGTCTCTCTGCTCTCGGTCGAGTTCAGCTGTGGTTTTGATGATGCCGCCTTTGGCTTCCACTTCAAACAAGCTTGTCCCACCATTGCTGGGGTTTGGGATATGAAAATGTATTACGCTGTTGGTTCCCTCATCTTGGTCTGTGGCAGACACAAAGTTAACAGGTTTCCCTGGGAGTTGGCCCTCTTCTACCTCAAAGGTGTAAACTTTCTGGGAGAACTCAGGTGATTTATCATTCACGTCTTTAACAGTCACTACAACAGTGGCAGAGGAAGACAGGGGAGGGTTGCCTTTATCCTTGGCTTCTACAGTGGCCACGATCAGACCAGACTCCTCACGGTCTAGTGAGATCTTGGCTGTCATGTTCCCAGTCTCATCAATGTTGAAAAAGTCTCTGTAATTGCCGACCACTTCAAATGACACTTGAGCATTCTCTCCAATATCACGGTCCACAACAGTCAGCTGAGTGATTGGAAGACCTGGAAAGATGAAATACAACATTAAATTAATGCCCAAGACTGCAAATTCACCATGTGGCATGAACCATTAGAAGTACAGATTTTCAGCACCAGAACCCATGGGCATCATCACACCAGGGCATCGTGAAATGATTTTGCGTTACATTTCAATGAAACATAAAAAAAACTACTTTATTTTGTCTGATAAGATCCAACCCCTTGAACTGTTTTTACACCCCTAAGATTTGTTTTCTCCTATATTCTCTGTTTTTCTCAACCTTTTGGCTACAGTGATGCTCCACTTTACTGAAATTTTACATGTACTAATGATGGTAGAGGTAAATGATGGTAAAGGTAAAGGTTCAGTTTGTTACTACTTTATGATAACTTTACCCTAACATGTAACATGTGTGTCGGCATTTAACTACCAAAGATTTATAATGGGGAATACTAGAATAAATATGTCTCGCGGCCAGTCAAAATAAGACGCAAGTCACTGGGCTAGAAGCGAGAAATCGGGCTTTGAATGTGATGAGGAGGGTAGGACATCGTTTTTTGTTTTTTTTTTATTGCAGAAATCAAAAGTGCATTCATCTCTGAACCTGATAGCATCAGTCTTACCCTCCCTTTATAAATGATTTCCTCATTAAAATCAGGTTTTAATGAGAGGAAAGTATGTAGATTTACATGTTAGACCATTGATTTAAACTCAATTTCCTCGGAACTTCGGACATTGCTTGGGATTACCGGCTTGTCTCTTTAAATTGCAATATCTCTGGCGAGAATAAAGCTAGTTCAAAACTTTTTTTACCATCTGAAAGGATATGAAATAAGCTATCACATGATACCAAAAACCCCATGTGGTGGAAAATCGACATAAGTCTCATTTTGACTGGCTGCGAGACAAATATACAACTGCTGTGTTTCCTGCTAATGATGTCAGTCTTCATGTCTAGAACTAAGAGAGTTCAGACCAAATTCACCATAACTGTTACATACCAATACTGTTATTTTCAAAGACTTCAGCCTGGTATGTCCTCTGGGAGAAGGTGGGTATCTGATCATTCTCATCCAGCACCCTCACAGCGAAGTGTTGCATGGCCAGCAGAGAGGGGAAGCCATTGTCCCAGCAGGAGACAGTCACATTGTACAGGGCCTTGGTCTCACGATCAAGGGTGGTGTTCAGGACAGCCTGGAACAGAGCCCAGATAAAATCAGCCCCTTGAATTTCCAAGAAACACAGGACACTTTTCTTAGAAGTTTTATGGTTAACATAGATTTAAATCAGTACCCAGGTACAAGTACAAGATAGTTTCAAATGAGGGGAATATATTTCGACATAAAAGAAAAGGTAATTTACTGCACATGGAAAACTGCATCAGGTTTGTTTTCATTTTAAAATCAAAAAGAAAGAAGAGGATTGAGAAATAATGGGAGAAAGAGAGACAGAAAGAGAAGATTATATGGAAGGAGAAGCAAATAAAGGAATGAAGAGAAAAAGAGAAAATAGAGATGAGAATGGGATGGAAAAGTGAATGGGAAGAGACAGTGATCAGGAACTCCATGTAAAGTAAGAAAAAAAGAAAAAGAATGACAACCAAAAAGAACCCAAGAGGAAGATCAAGAAAAAAAGGAGACAGGGCTAAGACATAGAACAAGACTGAAGCAAATGAGGGACCAAAGCTCACTGCAGAATTTGAGGAAAGGAAAGAATGCAAAGACAAAGACGGTGTGAGCCCAGATATGTATTGAGGCATAGAGAGCTAAGGAGAGAGCCAGAAAAAGGGGAGGGAGAGCTTGGGGCAGGGGTCATTGTATGGGAGAGAAAAAGATTATTAAAGAACACGAGGGGAATGATGGGGAGGAGAGAGCTTGAGGTGATTAATTCTCCTATGATATGCTGATTCTCAAAGAGAAGTGGAGGACAGTGACGATTGGAGAAGATTATTGGCCTCATCGTCAATCCACCTCTTGTCCTCTATAGCATGGGCAGGGGTCAAGAGATCGGATTGGTGAGGTGAAAAGAATCCTCCTATCCCCACCTTGTATTTCCCGCCATGGTACAGGCTGACTAGAATGAAGTCGGGCGTCTTGATCTCGCACTGAGTGATGCCGTTGTCACCGCTGTCCGGGTCTAACACGCTGACATGGGCCACCACTTTGCCCTCCTCCGCATATTCGGACACCTCGGACATGCCTTTGCTGCCTCCTAGCATATCCACCACAATCTCTGGCATGCTGTTGACGGTGTCGTCGATGTGAATCTGCAGGATGAAGATTGGAGTTAGCCTACATAGAAAACAGGAGGGCGGTAAATAATGCAAATTTTGGCTGATGATCTCAATGAACGGGTCTCTCTCTATACATAATGTATAATAATATTCACCACAATGGACTGAAGACATAAGAGAACTATGGCAGTGGTATTTACAAATTTAGTAATATGATATCAACGACCAAAATGTATGGCCCCATACTAATAAGACACAGCTGGTTTAGATGAAACATTTAGAAAGGTGTGGCACAGAACATAACAATTTATATCTAAAAAAAATTTCTAGCATATTCCTGGAAAAATTAGTGTAAGAACTGTAAGTGACCAAACTCTCTTACCATTTGGCTCACTCTCTCTCTCTCTCTTTTTTTATTTCTCTGTTTGTCTCTCTTTATCTTTATTTCTCTCACCCACAAATATATATCATTATGATTATTTATTTATTTATTTAGTCTTTGAATTCTAAGAAAGTAGGAATATCTTATCTATAAATGCATGCTCAATTTTAGTGACAATAATTTGAATGGGTGAAAATTTGGAATTGTGGAAAATTTTGCCGGAGAGTCCTGTAACTGTAGCGGTGTCTTCGGCTCTCCTCATCCAACATTTGACACCAACTGTTCGGGACAAACACAGCGGACCTCCAAAATATGCTCACATTATCTGAGAAGGCTAGATGTTGGGTTTACCTATCCAAGAAGCCACTGAATCACTGAAATAATGCTGGCAGATTCTAAATCTTTTCCATTTGCCAGTAGGATTGGAACCCGTAACATTTAGTTTTGGCCAAGGCGTAGATACCTAATCATCGGCCACCTCCCCTCCACAAGAATAGTGGTGCTCACTCATCTCTTTTTCTTTCATATCCTCTTTCTTCTCTGCTTTACCATCCATCTCATTCACTATCATAGCCTTTTTATAGACAAAATACTTTGGCCACAATATGAAAAAAAAAACAAAAAAAACAACAAATAATAATATTGTGAATAAATTCGTTTTCAAAGCAGCTGTAGCTGGCAGCGACAAAATAACAAAAAGCAATAGGACAAAGGAGGGATAGAGATGAGAGATTATCTATTTGCACGGGTCAGAGAATGCCCCAGTCTGACATAATGACAAAGGTGACAATCCAGCTTATGATTCATTGCCGTTATCTATATACAATGGGATGATTATGCCTGTGTATAGATATGGCTAAGGCCAGATTTCTCCTCTCTGCATAATGCAGAGTAAGATGGGACAGGGTAACAGATAGCTATAGCATTGAAAGTGCAAGAGGCCACTAGTCTTCTTTAGATCTTATTAGCAGTAAGTTGCAATGACATCATTTTTAATCTTGAATGATTTTTTTTTTTTTAATCTGACAAGTTTATCCATTCAAAAATGACTCATGATTGAGACTAATCTGGTGTAATGGAAGCACACAAAAATTCATTTCTCTTGGTCGCTAAGATATACATGTACATGTACTTAGTTTAGTGGAAATATATTTTTCACTGCAGTAAAGATAGTTAAAAGACAGTTTTACTTTTCCAATGCTGCCCTTTAAGAGCTGATTAAGTGAAATTAGTTTTTTTTGATGCTGTTATTTGAGAATGTGTTAAATGAAAATGATTTTTTTCCAGCGCTGTTGTTTTGGAGATAGTTAATTAAACATGACTTTTTCAACACTGCTCTTTAAGAGCTAGTTAATTAAAATGCTTTTTTTTTTTCAACGCTGCTCTTTTGCTTTTGAAGCTTACGAGCTAGTAAAAGAAAATGATTTTTTCAAAGCTGTTCTTCAAGATATGAAAATGATTTTTTAAATCCTTTTGTTAAAAGTTAGTTAAATGAACATGAATCTTTAATGTTATTCTCTGAGAGTTCCATGAAAATGATTTTTTTCAGTGCTGTTTTTGAATGAGTTGGCTTTTCTATTTTCAGCGCTGTTCTGGTGCACTAGTAGTAATTTTCCACAGCAAAGCATATAAAACAAACAAGGGAGAAAAGAAGGCCTGTAAACTTTAAGTTGAAAAACTGAGGCAATCCTGTGAGGCTAGTAAGACAATGGACCTTCCTCAATTTGCTCTCCAGTGCCAGAGAATCAATAAATTTACTTTATCAAACTTCACTTTCAGCTTCTCAAAATCACTAAATCTACCTTAAAGTCTGGTTTATCATCAAATACTATCTAACCAACCACTGTTTCTTACTTCTTTATATAATTATTCAAGAATACTATGGCAATTTTATTTGTTGATGGAGCAAAGCCAGGGAAAGCAAATCACAAGTTCTCAGAGACAGAAGTGTGTCAGAGAAGAATGTAGCGATCAGGAGATATGTATCCCTGAATGCATAATATCTAGGAGAGGTGTATGAGTTGATATATTGTAACATCAAATGGTATGTAACACTTACTTTAACCTTAGTACGCGACACTTTGGGCGGGTGTCCTTTGTCACTGGCTTGAACTACCAGCTCAATGACGTCACCAGTTCTCGACTCGATAGACTTGGTGAGGAAAATCTTTCCTGCCTTGGGATCGATACGAAAATACTCCAGATCGTCCTGTGGCTGCTGTGCTGAGAAAGAATACACCAGCTCACCGTTGAGTTCTGTGTCGGCATCTGTGGCACTCACCTATGAGAAAACAATCAAGGTAACTTTACAAATTCATTACCATAAACTGAAATCTTGACATTAACAGGATGCTATAAATGTAACCAAATGTAGACCAACACTGATTTTTTTTTTTATTATTGTTCATTATATGGCGCATGTATATGACATTTCTATGGATGCTCACTGAAGGATTGGACTTTACTGATTGTAAAAGATTGCCCTCACTGATTCTGTAATGACCATGATTATATAAAGACACACCAAGAAAGGCATGATACATGACAATTCCAATAAATCTCTTTCTTTTCTTCTTTGTAGATGGTGTGCAGTATTACAGTATCAAATGCAGACACCATACAACATAAGTAAAAAATGAGGAAAATATGACTTCATGAGTAGTTTGGGAGAAAGAAAGGACAAGAGAGAAAGAAAGAGATCACGCAAAGGAGAGATAGAAAGAGAAAGGACAGGAGAAAGAGCCCAGCAACAAGTAGCCTACCTGTTCGACCACCTGGTCAGTCCTGGTGTCTTCAGCGATGTTGACCGTGTACAGGGACTTTGAAAAAACTGGGAAGTTGTCGTTGATGTCCGATACGTGGACCTCCACCGTCAAAGTCCCTGTCAGGGGCGGCAGTCCCCCATCCACAGCCCCAACTAGAACCTGTGGGCAATGCAAGACCACATCTTCAGTTTTAACAGGGATCTATTACTAAACATCCATTACTAAACTAAAAAAATTGTTACATCCACATCGGACATGTGACAGACTCATCGGACGTGGTCTTACGGCCGGCATTATCTTGCCTCATGAAAACAAGTAGAATTTCCGCTCTCTCAGTTTGACGATATCAGGCTAAGCATGATAATATAAAAGCAAATGTTCACCCATATCCTGGTCCCACTGTCAAACACGCATATGTGATTGATAAAAAAAAAAAAGGCATTAAACATTGTACGGAAACTTGATCATATCTTTTGCTACAGTTGACAAAGCTTCGTCCGCTTGAACATCTTTAAAATATTGACATTAAAGGACGCTTTATTGTTAAAGTTTCTTGTATTGAGTATCACATTATCACATGTTCTGACTTGATGGTCGTTGTTTTCTTTCTTTCTTTCTTTCTTTCTTTCTTTCTTTCTTTCTTTTTTTTAATTTTTTATTTTTTAACCAACCATCAACATCATGCTTATGATCACCTTTTTTCAGCAAAATTATAATGGAGTCAATTACAATACTAGAGAGAATATGGTGATTTACGGACAATGATCCGGTCGCGGATTACTGTTACTGATTCAATTGCTTGTCCAATTACACAAGAAATCAAAGACTGTCTACGTCCAGTTCAATAAAACTGCATCTCTGATGTAAACTGGGCAGAATGTAAGCCTGGACCATCTAGATCTATATGTCACTTACTTTATGCAATGTGGCGCTCTCTCTAGTAATGGTGGACTCCAGGGTCAAGAATAGGTCTGACGTGCTCATACTCGTTTCTTGTGTCCTCAGCCCGAACATGGAATCTCCTCCTTGTAAAATCCTGTAGCTGTCCACGCCATTCCCGGCACCTGTGTCTTTGTCAAATGCCACGGGCAACTGGAAGGAGCGGCCCGCGGTGGACTTTTCTGGAATGTTCAACTCAAATTGCAGCTGTGTGAATTCGGGCGGGTTATCGTTGATGTCCGTTATCTCGATAACGACGTTGACGAGAAGAAAGAAGGCGTTGTACTGGGCACGAGCAGCAATTTCAAAACTGAGGCGACATTCGTCCCTGAAGCTGCAGACTCGCTCGCGGTCAATGTTTTTGTTGATGGAGACCACGCCAGAGTTTGGGTCCACCGCAAAATATTGGCTGCGCGGATTGACTGAGGTCAGGATACTGTAAACCAGATTCGCCCCTGTATCAGGCTCGCTCGAAACAGTTCCATCCTGGACGGCCTTGTTAACTTTCTCCATGAAATCCAGCTCACTTGTCAGCTCGAGTATTATGGTCCCAGGCAGAAGCTCTTCTTTGATAGTTTTCCTGATTTCAACATCTTGGGAGAGGACACAATGTAATTGAATAAAAAGACATAATAGAAGCCAAAAGAGGCACGCTGGAAGTCGTGAAGGCAGCCTTCCGCAGGGTAAACTGCATCGATTCATGGACGGACTAGACATTGCTGCTGGGACTCTGCAGAGGGGGTTATTAATCCAGCTTGGTATGAATAACAAAAGATGTCTGATAATATTACAGACGGGTCTAACGTTGAGGAGGGGAAGCAGAAATCCAGGCAGCTACATTGTCAGATCCCGCAGAAAGTTCAGGCACTTGTACTTCAGGATACTAAAGGCTGTCAAGGATAGATCTGAAGATGCCGTGGCTCATTGTGGCGCACTACGTCTTTCAGATTTCAAAGCATTGCCGCATCTGAAAAAAAAAAAAAAAGACAACAAATGCATGTTAAGATTGCAGTTATAAGGACATTAACAAGACCCGTTCCTTCACCCAACGTATTCCCACATAGATCTACGTTTTTCTCACTCGATATCGGGCATAATAATGCTTCAGGATGCAGTTAAGTGAAATTTTGTTCCTTATCATAGCTTTCCACTAACATAGATTCAAACACAGTTTCTCTCTAAGAAAGAAATAGAGAAAGGGAAAGAGAGAAAGAACAAGTATTGAGGATACTGTGGAAAATAGTAACAAATCTATAGTTAATTACTCTTATTGTTATATTACTGGTATGGCTATTATTATTATTACTGTTATAATTGACATTGTTGTTGTTGTCGTCGTCGTTTTTGTTGTTATCACAAAAGTGCCACAGTCCAGCACTGTGTATTGTATCATCGCTATGCCCCCTTTTCCTTCGCCTCTTCCCTCAAAGAACAAGTTGAGATCCTGTTGTAAGTCAGTTCGGATTATAAATCAAAGCCGTCAACTTACAAACAGTCGCCATACATCCCAGAGATCTATAGAGCAGAGCTTTGGGAATCCGGTTTCGTTTGGTATCACTTGTTGTTTCACAAATGATATAACGATAACTTGAGCAGCAGTTCAGGCTACTATAAATTAACTTTCATAGTGCACAACAAACAGATTCTAAAGTCCGTTGCCTGGTTAAAGACAGTTAGTGTCATTTAGCTTGTGTTACTCAAGTAAGGGTACGTCACGAGATCTCATAAATTTTGAACTTCATCTCTCGGCATTTTCGCTACTGGGCCAGTTGCCAAGTAAGTGTTTTTGCACAGAATGCTGAATTCACGTGATAGACAGAAGGAGTTGGTTAAAACTCAAGAATGAGGACAGTGTCGTAATTTCGGAGGAGTGAATAATTTATAGGACAGCTGTAAATGAACTGCACTGTCCAAAGACATTATATTTCAGTGCAGCAGTTAGCAGTGGGCCCACACTAACGTTCTCCATCAGATACATTTTTTTTTTTTTTGCTGTTGTTGCAGTACGTGCCTCGTGTCGTTGAGTGTTGACTGGGAGAAAAAAAAAAATCAAATGTTAAATCTAAGATAGCAGAATTCTGTAAGTTGTACTCTGAACTCATGGAACAGTGTAATCATCTATGTTATCGGCCAGCATCCATGGGACGAAGCAACTGGACTAGAAAAAGAGGGGGAAAATGATTTGAAAAGCGGGGGTGGGGAGCGGACGGGGGAGGGGGGGGGTAAACTGACATCTTTCTCTCTCTCCTCTTCTCTCTCCCATCTCCAAACAGATGAGAATTTAAATGATTCAGATTCATTATTTTCATCTCTTTAACTTTAATTCTTCTCTCTCTCCGCTCCCTCTCTCTATCCATCAATCGACTGATCACTGTATGTCTGACTGTCTGTTTGTCTGTCTGTCTATGGTCTATCTTGCTCATGCCTTTTTTTTTTTTTTTAAAATTGTTTTGCCTTTTTCAACCTTCACATTTTGTCTCTCATTCTCTACGCTCTCCTGCTTTGTCAATCTCTCTCTCTCTCTCTTTCTCTCTCTCTGAGTCAAGTCTTTTCTCCACCATTCGACCCCCCCCCCCCCGGTCTCCTCTCCTCCTCCGCCCTCCCCAAAACTTTCACTACAACCATCAGTTCCACCAACAAACACATTCACTTCTCACTATCGTTCCTGTCTATCTGGGCTCACTCTGCCTTCCACCAACGTTTTGGTCGTTCACCAGCGGGCACATCCGTCAAATGATGTACAATTGCCTCAATCATAATGAAGGACATTACATCAGAATCCGACTATCTCCCCATCACCCCTGGACCGCGTGTCCCATTGTTGTGGGCCAGCCTAATTAAGCTTAATGTCCCTGGCCTGAGGGGAAAATGAGGCAGAGAAATTGAGAAAGAGAGAGAGAGAGAGAGAGAAACAAGAGGAGAGAAAAAAGAGAAAGGAATGGATGGATAGACGGATGGATGGATGGATGGATGGATGGATGGATGGATGGATGGGTGGGTGGATGGACGGGTTGGAGTTTGGGTGGAAGGACTGACTATCTTGCGATAGACAGACAGACAGACAGATAGACAGACAGACAAGCAGACAGACAGACAGACAGATGGACAGACAGACAGACAGCAGACAGAAAGATAGATAGATAGATAGATAGATAGATAGATAGATAGATAGATAGATAGATAGAGAGATAGAGATAGATAGATAGA